>CM046309.1:5656020-5923520 GCA_025267735.1 Mactra quadrangularis
CCATTTCTGCTGTTCTATAGCCATATATAGCCATATTGCTCGGTATACTTTGCGGCTCTGTTGCCATGGCGCACCTCGGTGTGCGAATGTGATTTTTTGCAGTTAGGTTGCTAACCATCTAGGGCACCTGAAAAACGTGTTTAAACACCAAACCCACCACGTTTAGGTACCGAGAATACCCGTGCAAATCTCGGGACATCAGGATGAGGGGCGACTTTGTGGCTCTGTAGCCACTGCGCATCTCACTGCGCAGGTATGATTTTTGTGCAAATGGGTTGCTAACTACGTAGGGCATCGAAAAAATGTGTTCAAACAAGTAACTAACTACATTAAGGTAGCAAAAAACGCGTGCTAACCTCGGGACACCAGGATGAGGCGGCCATTTCTGCTGTTCTATAGCCATATATAGCCATATTGCACGGTATACTTTGCGGCTCTGTTGCCATGGCGCACCTCGGTGTGCGAATGTGATTTTTTGCAGTTAGGTTGCTAACCATCTCGGGCACCTGAAAAACGTGTTTAAACACCAAACCCACCACGTTTAGGTACCGAGAATACCCGTGCAAATCTCGGGACACCAGGATGAGGGGCGACTTTGTGGCTCTGTAGCCACTGCGCATCTCACTGCGCAGGTATGATTTTTGTGCAAATGGGTTGCTAACTACGTAGGGCATCGAAAAAATGTGTTCAAACAAGTAACTAACTACATTAAGGTAGCAAAAAACGCGTGCAAACCTCGGGACATTAGGATGAGGCGGCCATTTCTGCTGTTCTATAGCCATATATAGCCATATTGCACGGTATACTTTGCGGCTCTGTTGCCATGGCGCACCTCGGTGTGCGAATGTGATTTTTTGCAGTTAGGTTGCTAACCATCTAGGGCACCTGAAAAACGTGTTTAAACACCAAACCAAACCACGTTTAGGTACCGAGAATACCCGTGCAAATCTCGGGACACCAGGATGAGGGGCGACTTTGTGGCTCTGTAGCCACTGCGCATCTCACTGCGCAGGTATGATTTTTGTGCAAATGGGTTGCTAACTACGTAGGGCATCGAAAAAATGTGTTCAAACAAGTAACTAACTACATTAAGGTAGCAAAAAACGCGTGCTAACCTCGGGACACCAGGATGAGGCGGCCATTTCTGCTGTTCTATAGCCATATATAGCCATATTGCACGGTATACTTTGCGGCTCTGTTGCCATGGCGCACCTCGGTGTGTGAATGTGATTTTTTGCAGTTAGGTTGCTAACCATCTCGGGCACCTGAAAAACGTGTTTAAACACCAAACCCACCACGTTTAGGTACCGAGAATACCCGTGCAAATCTCGCGACACCAGGATGAGGGGCGACTTTGTGGCTCTGTAGCCACTGCGCATCTCACTTCGCAGGTATGATTTTTGTGCAAATGGGTTGCTAACTACGTAGGGCATCAAAAAAATGTGTTCAAACAAGTAACTAACTACATTAAGGTAGCAAAAAACGCGTGCAAACCTCGGGACACCAGGATGAGGCGGCCATTTCTGCTGTTCTATAGCCATATATAGCCATATTGCTCGGTATACTTTGCGGCTCTGTTGCCATGGCGCACCTCGGTGTGCGAATGTGATTTTTTGCAGTTAGGTTGCTAACTATCTAGGGCACCTGAAAAACGTGTTTAAACACCAAACCCACCACGTTTAGGTACCGAGAATACCCGTGCAAATCTCGGGACACCAGGATGAGGGGCGACTTTGTGGCTCTGTAGCCACTGCGCATCTCACTGCGCAGGTATGATTTTTGTGCAAATGGGTTGCTAACTAAGTAGGGCATCGAATGAATGTGTTCAAACAAGTAACTAACTACAGTAAGGTAGCAAAAAACGCGTGCAAACCTCGTGACACCAGGATGAGGCGGCCATTTCTGCTGTTCTATAGCCATATATAGCCATATTGCACGGTATACTTTGCGGCTCTGTTGCCATGGCGCACCTCGGTGTGCGAATGTGATTTTTTGCAGTTAGGTTGCTAACCATCTAGGGCACCTGAAAAACGTGTTTAAACACCAAACCCACCACGTTTAGGTACCGAGAATACCCGTGCAAATCTCGGGACACCAGGATGAGGGGCGACTTTGTGGCTCTGTAGCTACTGCGCATCTCACTGCGCAGGTATGATTTTTGTGCAAATGGGTTGCTAACTACGTAGGGCATCGAAAAAATGTGTTCAAACAAGTAACTAACTACATTAAGGTTGCAAAAAACGCGTGCAAACCTCGGGACACCAGGATGAGGCGGCCATTTCTGCTGTTCTATAGCCATATATAGCCATATTGCACGGTATACTTTGCGGCTCTGTTGCCATGGCGCACCTCGGTGTGCGAATGTGATTTTTTGCAGTTAGGTTGCTAACCATCTAGGGCACCTGGAAAACGTGTTTAAACACCAAACCCACCACGTTTAGGTACCGAGAATACCCGTGCAAATCTCGGGACACCAGGATGAGGGGCGACTTTGTGGCTCTGTAGCCACTGCGCATCTCACTGCGCAGGTATGATTTTTGTGCAAATGGGTTGCTAACTACGTAGGGCATCGAAAAAATGTGTTCAAACAAGTAACTAACTACATTAAGGTAGCAAAAAACGCGTGCAAACCTCGGGACACCAGGATGAGGCGGCCATTTCTGCTGTTCTATAGCCATATATAGCCATATTGCTCGGTATACTTTGCGGCTCTGTTGCCATGGCGCACCTCGGTGTGCGAATGTGATTTTTTGCAGTTAGGTTGCTAACCATCTAGGGCACCTGAAAAACGTGTTTAAACACCAAACCCACCACGTTTAGGTACCGAGAATACCCGTGCAAATCTCGGGACATCAGGATGAGGGGCGACTTTGTGGCTCTGTAGCCACTGCGCATCTCACTGCGCAGGTATGATTTTTGTGCAAATGGGTTGCTAACTACGTAGGGCATCAAAAAAATGTGTTCAAACAAGTAACTAACTACATTAAGGTAGCAAAAAACGCGTGCAAACCTCGGGACACCAGGATGAGGCGGCCATTTCTGCTGTTCTATAGCCATATATAGCCATATTGCACGGTATACTTTGCGGCTCTGTTGCCATGGCGCACCTCGGTGTGCGAATGTGATTTTTTGCAGTTAGGTTGCTAACCATCTAGGGCACCTGAAAAACGTGTTTACACACCAAACCCACCACGTTTAGGTACCGAGAATACCCGTGCAAATCTCGGGACACCAGGATGAGGGGCGATTTTGTGGCTCTGTAGCCACTGCGCATCTCACTGCGCAGGTATGATGTTTGTGCAAATGGTTTGCTACCTACGTAGGGCATCGAAAAAATGTGTTCAAACAAGTAACTAACTACATTAAGGTAGCAAAAAACGCGTGCAAACCTCGGGACACCAGGATGAGGCGGCCATTTCTGCTGTTCTATAGCCATATATAGCCATATTGCTCGGTATACTTTGCGGCTCTGTTGCCATGGCGCACCTCGGTGTGCGAATGTGATTTTTTGCAGTTAGGTTGCTAACCATCTAGGGCACCTGAAAAACGTGTTTAAACACCAAACCCACCACGTTTAGGTACCGAGAATACCCGTGCAAATCTCGGGACATCAGGATGAGGGGCGACTTTGTGGCTCTGTAGCCACTGCGCATCTCACTGCGCAGGTATGATTTTTGTGCAAATGGGTTGCTAACTACGTAGGGCATCAAAAAAATGTGTTCAAACAAGTAACTAACTACATTAAGGTAGCAAATAACGCGTGCAAACCTCGGGACACCAGGATGAGGCGGCCATTTCTGCTGTTCTATAGCCATATATAGCCATATTGCACGGTATATATTGCGGCTCTGTTGCCATGGCGCACCTCGGTGTGCTAATGTGATTTTTTGCAGTTAGGTTGCTAACCATCTAGGGCACCTGAAAAACGTGTTTAAACACCAAACCCACCACGTTTAGGTACCGAGAATACCCGTGCAAATCTCGGGACACCAGGATGAGGGGCGACTTTGTGGCTCTGTAGCCACTGCGCATCTCACTTCGCAGGTATGATTTTTGTGCAAATGGGTTGCTAACTACGTCAGGCATCGAAAAAATGTGTTCAAACAAGTAACTAACTACATTAAGGTAGCAAAAAACGCGTGCTAACCTCGGGACACCAGGATGAGGCGGCCATTTCTGCTGTTCTATAGCCATATATAGCCATATTGCACGGTATACTTTGCGGCTCTGTTGCCATGGCGCACCTCGGTGTGCGAATGTGATTTTTTGCAGTTAGGTTGCTAACCATCTCGGGCACCTGAAAAACGTGTTTAAACACCAAACCCACCACGTTTAGGTACCGAGAATACCCGTGCAAATCTCGGGACACCAGGATGAGGGGCGACTTTGTGGCTCTGTAGCCACTGCGCATCTCACTGCGCAGGTATGATTTTTGGGCAAATGGGTTGCTAACTACGTAGGGCATCGAAAAAATGTGTTCAAACAAGTAACTAACTACATTAAGGTAGCAAAAAACGCGTGCAAACCTCGGGACACCAGGATGAGGCGGCCATTTCTGCTGTTCTATAGCCATATATAACCATATTGCACGGTATACTTTGCGGCTCTGTTGCCATGGCGCACCTCGGTGTGCGAATGTGATTTTTTGCAGTTAGGTTGCTAACCATCTAGGGCACCTGAAAAACGTGTTTAAACACCAAACCCACCACGTTTAGGTACCGAGAATACCCGTGCAAATCTCGGGACACCAGGATGAGGGGCGACATTGTGGCTCTGTAGCCACTGCAAATCTCACTGCACAGGTATGATTTTTGTGCAAATGGGTTGCTAACTACGTAGGGCATCGAAAAAATGTGTTCAAACAAGTAACTAACTACATTAAGGTAGCAAAAAACGCGTGCAAACCTCGGGACACCAGGATGAGGCGGCCATTTCTGCTGTTCCATAGCCATATATAGCCATATTGCACGGTATACTTTGCGGCTCTGTTTCCATGGCGCACCTCGGTGTGCGAATGTGATTTTTTGCAGTTAGGTTGCTAACCATCTAGGGCACCTGAAAAACGTAATTAAACACCAAACCCACCACGTTTAGGTACCGAGAATACCCGTGCAAATCTCGGGACACCAGGATGAGGGGCGACTTTGTGGCTCTGTAGCCACTGCGCATCTCACTGCGCAGGTATGATTTTTGTGCAAATGGGTTGCTAACTACGTAGGGCATTGAAAAAATGTGTTCAAACAAGTAACTTACTACAATAAGGTAGCAAAAAACGCGTGCAAACCTCGGGACACCAGGATGAGGCGGCCATTTCTGCTGTTCTATAGCCATATATAGCCATATTGCACGGTATACTTTGCGGCTCTGTTGCCATGGTGCACCTCGGTGTGCGAATGTGATTTTTTGCAGTTAGGTTGCTAACCATCTAGGGCACCTGAAAAACGTGTTTAAACACCAAACCCACCACGTTTAGGTACCGAGAATACCCGTGCAAATCTCGGGACACCAGGATGAGGGGCGACTTTGTGGCTCTGTAGCCACTGCGCATCTCACTGCGCAGGTATGATTTTTGTGCAAATGGGTTGCTAACTACGTAGGGCATCGAAAAAATGTGTTCAAACAAGTAACTAACTACATTAAGGTAGCAAAAAACGCGTGCAAACCTCGGGACACCAGGATGAGGCGGCCATTTCTGCTGTTCGATAGCCATATATAGCCATATTGCACGGTATACTTTGCGGCTCTGTTGCCATGGCGCACCTCGGTGTGCGAATGTGATTTTTTGCAGTTAGGTTGCTAACCATCTAGGGCACCTGAAAAACGTGTTTAAACACCAAACCCACCACGTTTAGGTACCGAGAATACCCGTGCAAATCTCGGGACACCAGGATGAGGGGCGACTTTGTGGCTCTGTAGCCACTGCGCATCTCACTGCGCAGGTATGATTTTTGTGCAAATGGGTTGCTAACTACGTAGGGCATCGAAAAAATGTGTTCAAACAAGTAACTAACTACATTAAGGTAGCAAAAAACGCGTGCAAACCTCGGGACACCAGAATGAGGCGGCCATTTCTGCTGTTCTATAGCCATATATAGCCATATTGCTCGGTATACTTTGCGGCTCTGTTGCCATGGCGCACCTCGGTGTGCGAATGTGATTTTTTGCAGTTAGGTTGCTAACCATCAAGGGCACCTGAAAAACGTGTTTAAACACCAAACCCACCACGTTTAGGTACCGAGAATACCCGTGCAAATCTCGGGACACCAGAATGAGGGGCGACTTTGTGGCTCTGTAGCCACTGCGCATCTCACTGCGCAGGTATGATTTTTGTGCAAATGGGTTACTAACTACGTAGGGCATCGAAAAAATGTGTTCAAACAAGTAACTAACTACATTAAGGTAGCAAAAAACGCGTGCAAACCTCGGGACACCAGGATGAGGCGGCCATTTCTGCTGTTCTATAGCCATATATAGCCATATTGCACGGTATACTTTGCGGCTCTGTTGCCATGGCGCACCTCGGTGTGCGAATGTGATTTTTTGCAGTTAGGTTGCTAACCATCTAGGGCACCTGAAAAACGTGTTTAAACACCAAACCCACCACGTTTAGGTACCGAGAATACCCGTGCAAATCTCGGGACACCAGGATGAGGGGCGACTTTGTGGCTCTGTAGCCACTGCGCATCTCACTGCGCAGGTATGATTTTTGTGCAAATGGGTTGCTAACTACGTAGGGCATCGAAAAAATGTGTTCAAACAAGTAACTATCTACATTAAGGTAGCAAAAAACGCGTGCAAACCTCGGGACACCAGGATGAGGCGGCCATTTCTGCTGTTCTATAGCCATATATAGCCATATTGCACGGTATACTTTGCGGCTCTGTTGCCATGGCGCACCTCGGTGTGCGAATGTGTTTTTTTGCAGTTAGGTTGCTAACCATCTAGGGCACCTGAAAAACGTGTTTAAACACCAAACCCACCACGTATAGGTACCGAGAATAACCGTGCAAATCTCGGGACACCAGGATGGGGGGCGACTTTGTGGCTCTGTAGCCACTGCGCATCTCACTGCGCAGGTATGATTTTTGTGCAAATGGGTTGCTAACTACGTAGGGCATCGAAAAAATGTGTTCAAACAAGTAACTAACTACATTAAGGTAGCAAAAAACGCGTGCAAACCTCGGGACACCAGGATGAGGCGGCCATTTCTGCTGTTCTATAGCCATATATAGCCATATTGCACGGTATACTTTGCGGCTCTGTTGCCATGGCGCAACTCGGTGTGCGAATGTGATTTTTTGCAGTTAGGTTGCTAACCATCTAGGGCACCTGAAAAACGTGTTTAAACACCAAACCCACCACGTTTAGGTACCGAGAATACCCGTGCAAATCTCGGGACACCAGGATGAGGGGCGACTTTGTGGCTCTGTAGCCACTGCGCTTTTCACTGCGCAGGTATTATTTTTGGTCAAATGGGTTGCTACCTACGTAGGGCATCGAAAAAATGTGTTCAAACAAGTAACTAACTACATTAAGGTAGCAAAAAACGCGTGCAAACCTCGGGACACCAGGATGAGGCGGCCATTTCTGCTGTTCTATAGCCATATATAGCCATATTGCACGGTATATTTTGCGGCTCTGTTGCCATGGCGCACCTCGGTGTGCGAATGTGATTTTTTGCAGTTAGGTTGCTAACCATCTAGGGCACCTGAAAAACGTGTTTAAACACCAAACCCACCACGTTTAGGTACCGAGAATACCCGTGCAAATCTCGGGACACCAGGATGAGGGGCGACTTTGTGGCTCTGTAGCCACTGCGCATCTCACTGCGCAGGTATGATTTTTGTGCAAATGGGTTGCTAACTACGTAGGGCATCGAAAAAATGTGTTCAAACAAGTAACTAACTACATTAAGGTAGCAAAAAACGCGTGCAAACCTCGGGACACCAGGATGAGGCGGCCATTTCTGCTGTTCTATAGCCATATATAGCCATATTGCACGGTATACTTTGCGGCTCTGTTGCCATGGCGCACCTCGGTGTGCGAATGTGATTTTTTGCAGTTAGGTTGCTAACCATCTAGGGCACCTGAAAAACGTGTTTAAACACCAAACCCACACCACGTTTAGGTACCGAGAATAACCGTGCAAATCTCGGGACACCAGGATGGGGGGGCGACTTTGTGGCTCTGTAGCCACTGCGCATCTCACTGCGCAGGTATGATTTTTGTGCAAATGGGTTGCTAACCTACGTAGGGCATCGAAAAAATGTGTTCAAACAAGTAACTAACTACATTAAGGTAGCAAAAAACGCGTGCAAACCTCGGGACACCAGGATGAGGCGGCCATTTCTGCTGTTCTATAGCCATATATAGCCATATTGCACGGTATACTTTGCGGCTCTGTTGCCATGGTGCAACTCGGTGTGCGAAGGTGATTTTTTGCAGTTAGGTTGCTAACCGTCTAGGGCACCCGAAAAACGTGTTTAAACACCAAACCCACCACGTTCAGGTACCGAGAAACCCCGTGCAAATCTCCCGACACTACAAGGCGACGCGACTTTGGAGCTCTGTAGCCCACGCGCATCTCACTGCGCAGGTATGATTTTTGTGTCAATGGGTTGCTAACTACGTAGGGCATCGAGAAAATGTGTTTAAACAAGCAACTAACTACATTAAGGTAGCAAAAAACGCGTGCAAACCTCCCGACACCAGGAGGCGACGCCTATTTTTGCTGTTCTAAAGCCCTATATAGCCATTATGCACGGTATACTTTGCGGCTCTGTTGCCATGGCTCAACTCGGTGTGCGAATGTGATTTTTTGCAGTTAGGTTGCTAACCATCTAGGGCACCTGAAAAACGTGTTTAAACACCAAACCCACCACGTTCAGGTACCAAGAAACCCCGTGCAAATCTCCTGACACTACAAGGCGACGCGACTTTGGGGCACTGTAGCCCACGCGCATCTCACAGCGCAGGTATGATTTTTGTGTCAATGGGTTGCTAACTACGTAGGGCATCGAGAAAATGTGTTTAAACAAGCAACTAACTACATTAAGGTAGCAAAAAACGCGTGCAAACCTCCCGACACCAGGAGGCGACGCCTATTTTTGCTGTTCTAAAGCCCTATATAGCCATATTGCACGGTATACTTTGCGGCTCTGTTGCCATGGCGCAACTCGGTGTGCGAATGTGATTTTTTGCAGTTCGGTTGCTAACCATCTAGGGCACCTGAAAAGCGTGTTCAAAAAAGAAACCACCACGTTCAGGTACCGAGAAACCCCGTGCAAATCTCCCGACACTACAAGGCCACGCGAGTTTGGGGCTCTGTATCCCACGCGCATCTCACTGCGCAGGTATGATTTTTGTGTCAATGGCTTGCTAACTACGTAGGGCATCGAGAAAATGTGTTTAAACAAGCAACTAACTACATTAAGGTAGCAAAAAACGCGTGCAAACCTCCCGACACCAGGAGGCGACGCCTATTTTTGCTGTTCTAAAGCCCTATATAGCCATATTGCACGGTATACTTTGCGGCTCTGTTGCCATGGCGCAACTCGGTGTGCGAATGTGATTTTTTGCAGTTAGGTTGCTAACCATCTAGGGCACCCGAAAAACGTATTTAAACACCAAACCCACCACGTTCAGGTACCGAGAAACCCCGTGCAAATCTCCCGACACTACAGGGCGACGCGACTTTGGGGCTCTGTAGCCCACGCGCATCTCACTGCGCAGGTATGATTTGTGTGTCAGTGGGTTGCTAACTACGTAGGGCATCGAGAAAATGTGTTTAAACAAGCAACTAACTACATTAAGGTAGCAAAAAACGCGTGCAAACCTCCCGACACCAGGAGGCGACGCCTATTTTTGCTGTTCTAAAGCCCTATATAGCCATATTGCACGGTATACTTTGCGGCTCTGTTGCCATGGCGCAACTCGGTGTG
Source organism: Mactra quadrangularis (assembly GCA_025267735.1). NCBI lineage: Eukaryota > Metazoa > Mollusca > Bivalvia > Venerida > Mactridae > Mactra > Mactra quadrangularis. The sequence continues at coordinate 5,665,962 of CM046309.1, forward strand.
CGAATGTGATTTTTTGCAGTTAGGTTGCTAACCATCTAGGGCACCTGAAAAACGTGTTTAAACACCAAACCCACCACGTTCAGGTACCGAGAAACCCCGTGCAAATCTCCCGACACTACAAGGCGACGCGACTTTGGGGCTCTGTAGCCCACGCGCATCTCACTGCGCAGGTATGATTTTTGTGTCAATAGGTTGCTAACTACGTAGGGCATCGAGAAAATGTGTTTAAACAAGTAAGTACCTACATTAAGGAAGCAAAATACGCGTGCAAACCTCCCGACACCAGGAGGCGACGCCTGTTTTTTGCTGTTCTAAAGCCCTATATAGCCATATTGCACGGTATACTTTGCGGCTCTGTTGCCATGGCGCAACTCGGTGTGCGAATGTGATTTTTTGCAGTTTAGGTTGCTAACCATCTAGGGCACCTGAAAAACGTGTTTAAACACCAAACCCGCCACGTTCAGGTACCGAGAAACCCCCGTGCAAATCTCCCGACACTACAAGGCGACGCGACTTTGGGCTCTGTAGCCCACGCGCATCTCACTGCGCAGGTATGATTTTTGTGTCAATGGGTTGCTAACTACGTAGGGCATCGAGAAAATGTGTTTAAACAAGCAACTAACTACATTAAGGTAGCAAAAACGCGTGCAAACCTCCCGACACCAGGAGGCGACGCCTATTTTTGCTGTTCTAAAGCCCTATATAGCCATATTGCACGGTATACTTTGCGGCTCTGTTGCCATGGCGCAACTTGGTGTGCGAATGTGATTTTTTGCAGTTAGGTTGCTAACCATCTAGGGCACCTGAAAAACGTGTTTAAACACCAAACCCACCACGTTCAGGTACCGAGAAACCCCGTGCAAATCTCCCGACACTACAAGGCGACGCGAATTTGGGGCTCTGTAGCCCACGCGCATCTCACTGCGCAGGTATGATTTTTGTGTCAATGGGTTACTAACTACGTAGGGCATCGAGAAAATGTGTTTAAACAAGTAAGTACCTACATTAAGGAAGCAAAAAAACGCGTGCAAACCTCCCGACACCAGGAGGCGACGCCTATTTTTGCTGTTCTAAAGCCCTATATAGCCATATTGCACGGTATACTTTGCGGCTCTGTTGCCATGGCGCAACTCGGTGTGCGAATGTGATTTTTTGCAGTTAGGTTGCTAACCATCTAGGGCACCTGAAAAACGTGTTTAAACACCAAACCCGCCACGTTCAGGTACCGAGAAACCCCGTGCAAATCTCCCGACACTACAAGGCGACGCGACTTTGGGGCTCTGTAGCCCACGCGCATCTCACTGCGCAGGTATGATTTTTGTGTCAATGGGTTGCTAACTACGTATGGCATCGAGAAAATGTGTTTAAACAAGCAACTAACTACATTAAGGTAGCAAAAAACGCGTGCAAACCTCCCGACACCAGGAGGCGACGCCTATTTTTGCTGTTCTAAAGCCCTATATAGCCATATTGAACGGTATACTTTGCGGCTCTGTTGCCATGGCGCATCTCGGTGTGCGAATGTAATTTTTGCAGTGAGGTTGCTAACCATCTAGGGCATCTGAAAAACGTGTTTAAACACCAAACCCACTACGTTCAGGTACCGAGAAACCCCGTGCAAATCTCCCGACACTACAAGGCGACGCGATTTTGGGGCTCTGTAGCCCACGCGCATCTCAATGCGCAGGTATGATTTTTGTGTCAATGGGTTGCTAATTACGTAGGGCATCGAGAAAATGGTTTAAACAAGTAAGTAACTACATTAAGGTAGCAAAAAAACGCGTGCAAACCTCCCGACACCAGGAGGCGATGCCTATTTCTGCTGCTGCAAAGCGCTATATGGCCATATTGCACGGTATACTTTGCGGCTCTGTTGCCATGGCGCAATTCGGTGTGCGAATGTGATTTCTTGCAGTTAGGTTGCTAACCATCTAGGGCACCTGAAAATAGTGTTTAAACACCAAACCCACCACGTTCAGGTACCTAGAAACCCCGTGCAAATCTCCCGACACTACAGGGCGACGCGACTTTGGGGCTCTGTAGCCCACGCGCATCTCATTGCGCAGGTATGATTTTTGTGCAAATGTGTTGCTAACTATGTAGGGCATCGAGAAAATGTGTTTAATTAAGTAAGTAACTACATTAAGGTAGCAAAACACGCGTGCAAACCTCCCGACACCAGGAGGCGACGCCTATTTTTGCTGCTGCAAAGCGCTATATGGCCATATTGCACGGTATACTTTGCGGCTCTGTTGCCATGGCGCAACTCGGTGTGCGAATGTGATTTTTTGCAGTTAGGTTGCTAACCATCAAGGGCACCTGAAAAACGTGTTTAAACACCAAACCCACCACGTTCAGGTACCGAGAGACCCCGTGCAAATCTCCCGACACTCCAAAGCGACGCGACTTTGGGGCTCTGTAGCCCACGCGCATCTCACTGCGCAGGTATGATTTATGTGCAAATGGGTTGCTAGTTACGTAGGGCATCGAGAAAATGTGTTAAAACAAGTAAGTACCTACATAAAGGAAGCAAACAACGCGTGCAAACCTCCCGACACCAGGAGGCGACGCCTATTTTTGCTGCTGCAAAGCGCTATATGGCCATATTGCAAGGTATACTTTGCGGCTCTGTTGCCATGGCGCAACTCGGTGTGCGAATGTGATTTTTTGCAGTTAGGTTGCTAACCATCTAGGGCACCTGAAAAACGTGTTTAAACACCAAACCCACCACGTTCAGGTTTCGAGAGACCCCGTGCAAATCTCCCGACACTACAAGGCGACGCGAGTTTGGGGCTCTGTAGCCCACGCGCATCTCACTGCGCAGGTATGATTTTTGTGCAAATGGGCTGCTAACTACGTAGGGCATCGAGAAAATGTGTTTAAACAAGCAACTAACTACATTAAGGTAGCAAAAAACGCGTGCAAACCTCCCGACACCAGGAGGCGACGCCTATTTTTGCTGTTCTAAAGCCCTATATGGCCATATTGCACGGTATACTTTGCGGCTCTGTTGCCATGGCGCAACTCGGTGACCGAATGTGATTTTTTGCAGTTAGGTTGCTAACCATCTAGGGCACCTGAAAAACGTGTTTAAACACCAAACCCACCACGTTCAGGTACCGAGAGACCCCGTGCAAATCTCCCGACACTACAAGGCGACGCGACTTTGGGGCTCTGTAGCCCACGCACATCTCACTGCGCAGGTATGACTTTTGTGCAAATGGGTTGCTAACTACGTAAGGCATCGAGAAAATGTGTTTAAACAAGTAAGTAACTACATTAAGGTAGCAAAAAACGCGTGCAAACCTCCCGACACCAGGAGGCGACGCCTATTTTTGCTGCTGCAAAGCGCTATATGGCCATATTGCACGGAATACTTTGCGGTTTTGTTGCCATGGCGCAACTCGGTGTGCGAATGTGATTTTTTGCAGTTAGGTTGCTAACCATCAAGGGCACCTGAAAAACGTGTTTAAACACCAAACCCACCACGTTCAGGTACCGAGAGACCCCGTGCAAATCTCCCGACACTACAAGGCGACGCGACTTTGGGGCTCTGTAGCCCACGCGCATCTCACTGTGCAGGTATGATTTTTGTGCAAATGGGTTGCTAACTACGTAGGGCATCGAGAAAATATTTTTAAACAAGTAAGTAACTACATTAAGGTAGCAAAAAACGCGTGCAAACCTCCCGACACCAGGAGGCGACGCCTATTTCTGCTGCTGCAAAGCGCAATATGGCCATATTCCACGGTATACTTTGCGGCTCTGTTGCCATGGCGCAACTCGGTGTGCGAATGTGATTTTTTGCAGTTAGGTTGCTAACCATCTAGGGCACCTGAAAAACGATAATTATCCTCTCATTTGATGGAATGTCCAACATTTATTCAACCCTTAAAAATAAAATCAATCACCTAGGCAAATAAGTAACAAAACATCTTGGTTGTAATCCAAATTGGTACTGTACATATCAGTATGGTATGGTACGGTACGGTACGGTACGGTACTGTTCCATACTGCACTGCACTGCACTGCACTGCACTGCTCGGCCATGCCATGCACTATTAACTGGGTATATTTTTTAACTCTTACACCCCATGCATATGTTTGTTATGTGTATTCTCATGTGTTTATTACAAGATTTATTGTAATGTATACATCATATGTGATCTTTTAATAATCATTTATGTTAATAAAAGACATATTCAATCATATTGTTTTTTGGTTCATTTTCTGATACATGTTTAATTTGTTATAATCTAGATTGTTATATAGTTGTGGGAATCACAGGAACACTGTTGGGATCACTTTCTCATTGTGTCAGTAAAATAAATGGATTGACAAGAACCGTGACGTCATTACCATGGAAATTGGTGGATGATTATGAGCAAGAACATTATTATAGCATCCTATTTGGAAATAAAATAGAGGAAACATGTCAAGTTTCTTAACATTTATAGATTGGATAGCATTTCAAAATATTTTTAAACTATGAAGACCCCAAATGGGTAACAAAGGCTTAAAGGAGACAATGTGTTTTTGCAATCCGTCCACAATTTTAACAAGAAAAGAGATAAAAAAGAAGTTTCTTTGGTACAAAGCAATGCTTCTGGTCATAGAACATATGTATGAATTACATCATTAAAAAGGATATATACATGTACCATATGCCCGGCAAAGATCTTTATTCTTGACCTGACCTGAACCTTAACCTGACGAATCACCTCATATATAGATATAGACCTCACAGAAACAAGTATCTGAGGGATTACATGTTAGACTTATAAGGAATACAGGAAGCATCTACACAACTGAGTTATAATGTTGGTAATAATTAAATAATTAGTTTGAACTCATGTTTTAGTTAATAAGAGGAAATTAAAAATGTATACATACACAAAACCAGCGTTTTCTAACCAGTTCCATCAGATCATGGAAAAATGAGTAAACAAGAAAATGGTAATAAATAACTAAGTACAGAGTAGAAACTAAATGTGTAGAAAAACTATCAGTACACACATTAACAATAACATTTTCATTTAAAATATTTACAATTTTTTTATAATACAGAACTTTCATTTATTGGATCTCGTCTATTGTGTCAGATATTTAGTTATGTGACAAATTGGTCCAAACATATAGACAGTGTGTCTGTCAAGGCCACTAGAACATAAGGTTTCATACGTCGAAATCTTTCCTTTGCACCTCGTGGGACCAAACTAATGGCATACAAAAATTTAGTGCGACCACAAGTCGAATACGCATCCCCTGTATGGAACCCATACACCCAGAATGGTATACAAAAGATCGAAAAGGTTCAGCGTATAGCAGGAAGGTGGGTATGAGAAATTGGCGAAAATCAAGTCAAGTAGGTAACATGCTAACAGAATTATATCTAGATAGTCTAAAGAGCATAGAAGGCAAATCTCTTGCTTAACATTTTCTATAAAACTCACAACAGTCTTGTTTACATTGATAAGGAGAAGTATCTGACTCCAGCTCTTAGCTCAGAAATTATCATATCTTCCAATATTATTGGAAGGAATTTTTTTCAAAAAATTCCTTTCTATGTCAGCGCTCTCTAGAATTTGAAAAAGAACGAACAACACCTAACAATGAGTAAATACGCCCAAGAAACTAGTGTAGAAGATAAATATGAATACTATCAAACGTAGATGAATTGGAAAAAATAATTCAAAGAAATACTTGAAAATATGATATTTAATGTTTCTTTACATTAATCAAACATTATTCATACTGTGTATGGAGAATAGTTATTTTGTATTATTGCGCAATGTTATCTGCCACTCACTTGTATATAATATATACTACTTAGCAGACGATATTCACAGCTGGAGTTCTCTGTGAGAATGTAGTATAAAGCGATGGTCAGGTGTCAATGAATGGCTGAACCGTTGTAGATTTTCCATCATGATGTAAGCAGATTTGATTTATACAGAAATATATAAGTATTTAATTGTAGGTTAATATTGAATGAATTCACTAAATGTATTAGCTATGCAGCATAATGAAATTGGATAGTAAATGCAATTATGACAAAATACAGTCATTTATGATGTATATATGTACCATATTAAAAGCATTTATGCATGCTAACAAAAAGTAATCTTTTTAACAACAACTTGCAAGATAACCAAAGCTATATCAATATCAAAATGATAAAGTTCAAGGAAGAAAGACTTCAACATATTATAATGTGCATGATTAATTGTATCACATCAATATGATGAATTAATGACCAGTATGACTTAAACTCTAAAAGTAACTTACAATGCTTTTCTGAATTACACATTATGATGGGGTTTTTTTACATTTGGTTCATAAATGATCATGAAAGTATCACATATTTATTCTCTGCCTTTCGCTCGCTTCTCAAAATGCCAGAAATGGGGAAAACATTCTTTTCGCTCGCTAGCTCCATTCTTTTAGACATAATCCATAGAACATAATTATGATCAATTTGTTGTAGCCTTAACCCCATAGACATTGTATAGGTTATATTACGGCGATCAGTCCACATACTGTTTCTGAAAAGGCTTAATCTCTGGATTTAGCTGTTAGTGACTGACTACGGCCCTGCATGATTTAGAATCAGTGGTAGGAAGGGAGAATAACCTTAGAAATCATTTCATATCTAAGCTCCACGAAAATATGACCCTCCCGGGAATCGAACCTACAACCCACTCGATCAGTAGAATAATGTGCATGTAAAATGAAATATGAATCATCGTTGACAATAAATGATAGGGAGATAATGATGGATATCGAAATAGTAACTTTAAACTCTTAAATCATTCAAAAATTCCTTCCAACAGTACCTTCAGTACTTTGATAGATATTATCCTCATACAGCTGTTACAAATTCTCATACTTCACTAGATTAATACCAATCTGGAATAGCTTGTCTGTGTCGACTGTCTATACTAGTACAGTAGACTCTTATAAGCGGGCTATTGATCACAAAATTCTGAAAGAGTATTTAATTGTTGCTGTAAACCCCGTATAGTATCTGATATCAAAGAAACATCACCAGCAAACATTAACAAAAATAACTGGATATCATATGGATGCAATTGTATACCTTGTACATTTCTATTTCTAAACATTTTTTCAAGTTCATCTATAAAGAAACAAAACAATATTGGACTAGCAAGACAGCCTCGCTTCAGACCAATATCACTCAATATATACATTGTAGTTACTTTTAGAGTTACTTTTTTGTAGTTACTTTTCCTGCGCTTACAGTAAATGTACAATATAGCAAAACCATTTGAATGTTTTTATTCAGTTCTATCTGCTTGTAAAGTTTGAATATTGTTTTTCAAGTGTCTAAGGTCCTGAGTCGGTGCAGGTATCTTACTTGTAACCGTTTCCAGGAAAAGATCCCGCTTTCCGGTCAGGCTTAGTTATTAATAAAATGTAGCCTATATGCGAGACCGAGTATAGCATGCCGGTTTCGCCTCGAGCCAATGTTACCGTTGTAGCGTCTCTGAAAGCGCTCTTGGACCGCGCTGCAATTTTACAAGCAGATAGAAAGATATTGGGACTCTTTTGTGTCCAAGTTTCATATTTATTAGATATAAGAGGCTAGGCGACATGTACAAGGTTCGAATATCCTGTTAAGTATAAACGCGAGTCACTTTTACTCAGTGTCAGCCGCTTGGAAGACATGAGATAGCTCCGTTTGATCAGCAGGTACTTGTTGATAAGGTTTATGAATTATTTAATTACTGATAATTAAACACAAAAATATTTCTTATCATTTATATTTACAATATAACCGGCTATATTTTTATACTAGACAGTATCTGTGTGTGTCCATTCTTTTATACTATCATTTGGCACGACAATTTTTGCATCAAATGTGTAAAAAAGGGTACACAGTAACTCATTCACAGTCTGTCCTATACCCCCTCTCAAATCACGAATTTACGACCGTTGGCTTCTTCATGAGATTCTGGTGCTCCAATTTTACACACATTTGGACAACAGTTGATAGTCACATGGCAAAAACACACTCTGCGTCGATTTTGACCAGTTCTCACCATGCCACGTCTAAACAAAGATGAGCGAAATGTGGCCATCGGCATGTTCCTTGCCGGAAGTGCCAAAACACTATAGCAAAGCGGCTTGGATGTCACCATTCCACAATTTCTAGACTTGTGGTCCGATATGATCAGACCGGGAATGTAAACGATCGTCCTCGACCTTGTAGACCACGAGTCAAAACTCCTCGACAAGATTATTAGGGTATCTCATCTGAGGAACCACTTCTTAGCAGCAACAATCACTGCCAGACGAACTGTAGGCATCCACGGGTAAGTGTTTAAATGAAAATAAACTGAATTGTATCTGTTTTAGTTTTTCATTGAAAATCAAAATTTGCCATATTCAATTTTCAGTTTCATAAAACTCCTCTCATCATTTTTGACAGAAATGTCAACGCAAATCTTTACATTGACACAATCTTGAGGCCTGTAGTTCTGCCTTTTTTCAACCAGTACTTTCCTGTTGGTTGGGGGCATTTTACAGCAGGATGGTGCCAGACCACATACCGCCAATGTTACCCGTAACTTCCTGCAGCAACATCACGTACCAGTACTTGACTGGCCATCATTGTCTCCTGACATGTCTCCCATCGAGTATGTTTTGGATATGCTCAAACATCGTGTACATGCTCGTGCAAATCCCCTAGAAAACATTGCTCAACTGCGTCAGGCTTTGCTAGAGGAATGGGACATTATTCCACAGAGGCGTATTGGTGCATTAGTTCTGTCAATGCGTCGGAGATGTCAGGATTTGTTATCAACAAGGGGTGGTTACACTCGGTAATTACCATGTGAAAATGATTTTTCGACCCGATGTGAATAAGACATTGATTTTAATTAAAACATTGTTTTGAAATCAATAATTCTGTTCTTGTGGTGTCATTAAATGTTGGTTAAACTTGATAATTGATTTGTCTTATGGTATTACACATTTAATGTTGGTACACGAGATGAAACGTAGTATGTGCGTTTTTAAATGTACTCAGTATATAATGTCAATTATACGCATTACTATATTTCACATAAACACTGGTGTTTACATAGTCAGTTTCATTGTTTTCATCATAACTCTGTTCTTCATTTTGTAATATCGTGTCTGACTTATCAATTTTAGGAAATGCAGTTTCGTAATCAGCACTTAAAGTTTTTGTACATTGTGAATGTGGTTCCTGTTGATTCTCAGGATTCTGTGTTTTATAAATAGTTTCAATGTTTTCAGTTGTAAGTTTTCCCTGTACATTTTCGTAATCATCGACATCGCTGTTAACATAATTATTTCTTAAGTCTGTTCGACTATTTCCCTTGCAAACAGGAGGTAAGGAGGCTTTTTCACATGAAATAATCAAAGTTCCATTGTCATATATTTGATTGGTAATCGCGGCTGTTTGACGTCCATTACAATAACCTGGTATTCTGTTAGTTGATTCACTGCGTCTCCTGTAAATTAAAAAAAACATGTGTTATAATATTACGTCTCATGTCCTTTAAAACATCAGTGTATGGTTCAACTAATGTATATACACTTTTTAAGACTCTTCGGCCAAAATTACTAAAGTTTGTGAGACTCAATAAAAACAATTTACTTATGTCATTATTCGTTTTTTTCTCAACTGTCAAAACATGAATAATTTCACGGTGACTTCGTGCTCTTTGTCTTACAGTCGAGTTATTGAGATAGTGTGTAATCATTCACCGTGAAATTATTCAAACTTTGACAGTTTAGAATAAACGAACAATACCGTTTCATAAGAGCACGCTTTTTTCCGATAACGACGACAGTATATGATACAAACTTGTTTACAGTTAGATTATGTTATTTTGAGGCAGTTCTATTCTATTATAGTTCGTTTTTTTCTCAACTGTCAAAAAATGAATAATTCCACGGTGAATGCGTTTGTTAAAAATATCGCCGTGATACATTCATGATTTTCCGAAAGTGTTTTATGATCGAGTAAAGCTGCTTATGCCGTATGATATGCTTTAGTCAAGATATATTTTATATATAGATTAGGCCACCAGTACAAAACAAGGCATTTATTAACCGTGAAATTATTCAAGCTTTGACAGTTGAGAAAAAAACGGACTATACAAGAGGTAAGGTTAAACTTAAACACACTGTGCTAAAAATATTCTTTTCAGTTTTGAAAACTGAATTCTACTATCTATTTCCAAATACTTTCTCCTTGAATAGCAATAAATAACTTTTTTAAAATAAATAACATTAACATATTTGTGCGAATTGTTTAAAGGTAAGCATGAGATGTGGTGGAAATGATACATGTGTTCGTAGTAGAAACATGTTTACTTTCTTGTAGAGGTCATGTACTGTGTGAGTTTTGGTAAAGGGACTTTAATCTACGATTTCGATTCTATTAGAACCTACTGTTTTTAGTAACGCAATTTATACTAAGGCTGTTTTATCTAAAGTTTATATTGTACTGAATGTTATACTTCTTAAATATGACACACAGGCACCATTGAAAGTTTTAGTTAAGCCTCGTTGATGTTTCCAATAAACTGATAATTGGTAATGTGATTAAATATACATGCTCATTAGGAACGACAATTGTGTATACTTATTAAAAAAGTACTTTACCTCGACCTTCGTCTCCTCCATAAAATAAATGCTATTGTTATAGCAACGACTATCAGTAGTAAAACAATAACTAATGGTAAAACTAAAGCTGTTGTTGATGGGTTTGAATCAACATCATCTGAAATAAGAAAAAAAGATTGAATGCAGACAACTGGTAGAGAGATTGAAACTGAATCTTACATTGGACTGCGTATCTTCAAGTCAGTTTATATACTAGACTCCACAAGATAGGTGGTAAAGTGATTGAAACTGAATCTTACATTGGACTGCGTATCTTCAAGTGAGTTTATATACAAGACTCCACAAGATAGGTGGTAAAGAGATTGAAACTGAATCTTACATTGGACTGCGTATCTTCAAGTGAGTTTATATACAAGACTCCACAAGATAGGTGGTAAAGAGATTGAAACTGAATCTTACATTGGACTGTGTATCTTCAAGTGAGTTTATATACAAGACTCCACAAGATAAGTGGTAGAGAGATTGAAACTGAATCTTACATTGGACTGCGTATCTTCAAGTGAGTTTATATACAAGACTCCACAAGATAGGTGGTAAAGTGATTGGAACTGAATCTTACATTGGACTGCGTATCTTCAAGTGAGTTTATATACTAGACTCCACAAGATAAGTGGTAGAGAGATTGAAACTGAATCTTACATTGGACTGTGTATCTTCAAGTGAGTTTATATACAAGACTCCACAAGATAGGTGGTAAAGTGATTGAAACTGAATCCTACATTGGACTGCGTATCTTCAAGTGAGTTTATATACTAGACTCCACAAGATAAGTGGTAGAAATATTGAAATTGAATCTTACATTGGACTGCGTATCTTCAAGTGAGTTTATATACTAGACTCCACAAGATAAGTGGTAGAAATATTGAAACTGAATCTTACATTGGACTGCGTATCTTCAAGTGAGTTTATATACAAGACTCCACAAGATAAGTGGTAGAGAGATTGAAACTGAATCTTACATTGGACTGCGTATCTTCAAGTGAGTTTATATACAAGACTCCACAAGATAGGTGGTAAAGTGATTGGAACTGAATCTTACATTGGACTGCGTATCTTCAAGTGAGTTTATATACAAGACTCCACAAGATAAGTGGTAGAGAGATTGAAACTGAATCTTACATTGGACTGTGTATCTTCAAGTGAGTTTATATACAAGACTCCACAAGATAGGTGGTAAAGTGATTGAAACTGAATCTTACATTGGACTGCGTATCTTCAAGTGAGTTTATATACTAGACTCCACAAGATAAGTGGTAGAAATATTGAAACTGAATCTTACATTGGACTGTGTATCTTCAAGTGAGTTTATATACTAGACTCCACAAGATAAGTGGTAGAGAGATTGAAACTGAATCTTACATAGATCATATCACGATTGTTATATCGTTTTATGGTTCTGAACCTGTCACGGCTCACCAAATAAAATCGGACTTATAGACATGATTAGAAATATTCTTGGAGGGAATTTACCTTAAAATGTGTGACGTTATACTGTGATTTTATTTTATTGGATTTAACGCTGTGTCAACAATAGTTCAGGCATCTAACTTACATATCCTAGCTTTCTTGGACACTTGTCTATAACAAGTACTCACATAACCTTCCACAAGACCGGCAACATCTCCATATACAGTGGAACCTCAGAAAACCGAACACCCTTTGGACTAAACAAAATGTTCGGTTTTCCGAAGTTTCCGGAAGTCTGAGGTTTTTCAAGTTAGAAAAACGGCTGGTACATAATCATGTTATAACATACTCTATAACTATGTTAATACTACTGCTTGTTTACTTTTGTTTTTATATTGTAATAATTTAAGATAAATACATGTACTATATTCTTGTGATAAGTGTGAATACGAGTATTGTTTATAATGGTAAGAAACTTGAGTTTCATTTGTGAATTGTATAGATTGTAAAAGATATTTTATACAATCTCCATTTTTCTTGATTTCTTGAAAATTTGAATTCATTGTTATTACGTTATTGTTATTATAAAACATTATATTAAAATTTAAACCATTATATAAACTGTGATAAGTATATATTTCTATAGATAAACAGATTATCATAGACTAAAAATCACAGTTTATTATAAAACATGAAAGGACTTAATGAATTTGCTTAAACTAATTATAGGAGCAGTGGTCCAGTGGTAGGACGCGCTTAGGGATCGAGAGGTCTCGGGTTCGAACTCCACCATGGGTACTGATTATTTCCTTGAGCAAGAAATTTACCTGTCATTGCTTCACTTCACCTAGGTGTAAATGGGTACCTGCGAGGGTGGTATAATTCCGTTGCGCCAAAGTGTCGGCTGCAATAAGCGGAATAAAAAGACTCCCCTGGGAGATTGATGGATTGATACAAGTAGCCCGATGACCAGGGTTAATAGCTGTAAAGTCGGTGAACGTGCATGAGCATGAAACTTAGACTATAAAATGCAATTTAGAATTAATAATTTAATTGTTGTCTCATCCTTCCTCTTCTAAAATAAACACAATATCAGTGCCTCTATCCAAATAAAAAACTGTTTATTAATTAAACAATAGATAAGTACATGTATACAGTATCATGTCATTGCTAATTATTCATCTAACATTTGACACATGAGCTTATTCAGAGAATAAAACACTAATTGGGTTGGGGATGAGGTTCGATTTTCGAATTTCTGAGGTTCCAAATTAGAGTATCTTATTTACTGTAGCTTATTTGTACCAACTGCGCTATCGACCCGGGTTACACATATATGTATAGTTCCATTATATTTTCTGCAAATGAACTCTTCAATGAACGTAAAAAATTATCTTACCTGGTTTTACGGTCATGGCATTGGCTTTCATAACTGGAGTTGGTACTAAAATAAAATATTTATACAAAATAAATGATATTATAGTGAAAAAAAAACATCAAGCAGAGGGTACACTAGACATGGATGGAGTAGAAGATCATTGAAGGTAAGGACATAGGGTATACAAGACTTGGATGGAGTAAAAGATCATTGAAGGTAAGGACATAGGGTATACAAGACTTGGATGGAGTAAAAGATCATTGAAGGTAAGGACATAGGGTATACAAGACTTGGATGAAGTAAAAGATCATTGAAGGTAAGGACATAGGGTATACAAGACTTGGATGGAGTAAAAGATCATTGAAGGTAAGGACATAGGGTATACAAGACTTGGATGAAGTAAAAGATCATTGAAGGTAAGGACATAGGGTATACAAGACTTGGATGAAGTAAAAGATCATTGAAGGTAAGGACATAGGGTATACAAGACTTGGATGGAGTAAAATATCATTGAAGGTAAGGACATAGGGTATACAAGACATGGATGGAGTAAAAGATCATTGAAGGTAAGGACATAGGGTATACAAGACATGGATGGAGTAAAAGATTATTGAAGGTAAGGACATAGGGTATACAAGACTTGGATGGAGTAAAAGATCATTGAAGTTAAGGACATAGGGTATACAAGACTTGGATGGAGTAAAAGATCATTGAAGGTAAGGACATAGGGTATACAAGACTTGGATGGAGTAAAAGATCATTGAAGGTAAGGACATAGGGTATACAAGACTTGGATGGAGTAAAAGATCATTGAAGGTAAGGACATAGGGTATACAAGACTTGGATGGAGTAGAAGATCATTGAAGGTAAGGACATAGGGTATACAAGACTTGGATGAAGTAAAAGATCATTGAAGGTAAGGACATAGGGTATACAAGACTTGGATGGAGTAAAAGATCATTGAAGGTAAGGACATAGGGTATACAAGACTTGGATGGAGTAAAAGATCATTGAAGGTAAGGACATAGGGTATACAAGACTTGGATGGAGTAAAAGATCATTGAAGGTAAGGACATAGGGTATACAAGACTTGGATGAAGTAAAAGATCATTGAAGGTAAGGACATAGGGTATACAAGACTTGGATGGAGTAAAAGATCATTGAAGGTAAGGACATAGGGTATACAAGACTTGGATGGAGTAAAAGATCATTGAAGGTAAGGACATAGGGTATACAAGACTTGGATGAAGTAAAAGATCATTGAAGGTAAGGACATAGGGTATACAAGACTTGGATGAAGTAAAAGATCATTGAAGGTAAGGACATAGGGTATACAAGACTTGGATGGAGTAGAAGATCATTGAAGGTAAGGACATAGCGTATACAAGACTTGGATGGAGTAAAAGATCATTGAAGGTAAGGACATAGGGTATACAAGACTTGGATGGAGTAAAAGATCATTGAAGGTAAGGACATAGGGTATACAAGACTTGGATGGAGTAAAAGATCATTGAAGGTAAGGACATAGGGTATGCAAGACTTGGATGGAGTAAAAGATCATTGAAGGTAAGGACATAGGGTATGCAAGACTTGGATGGAGTAAAAGATCATTGAAGGTAAGGACATAGGTTATACAAGACTTGGATGAAGTAAAAGATCATTGAAGGTAAGGACATAGGGTATACAAGACTTGGATGAAGTAAAAGATCATTGAAGGTAAGGACATAGGGTATACAAGACTTGGATGGAGTAAAAGATCATTGAAGGTAAGGACATAGGGTATACAAGACTTGGATGGAGTAAAAGATCATTGAAGGTAAGGACATAGGGTATACAAGACTTGGATGGAGTAAAAGATCATTGAAGGTAAGGACATAGGGTATACAAGACATGGATGGAGTAGAAGATCATTGAAGGTAAGGACATAGGGTATACAAGACTTGGATGGAGTAAAAGATCATTGAAGGTAAGGACATAGGGTATACAAGACTTGGATGAAGTAAAAGATCATTGAAGGTAAGGACATAGGGTATACAAGACATGGATGAAGTAAAAGATCATTGAAGGTAAGGACATAGGGTATACAAGACTTGGATGAAGTAAAAGATCATTGAAGGTAAAGACATAGGGTATACTAGACTTTGTTGGAATAGAAGTGCTTGGGGCAAGAACAGAGGTATACTAGTTATTGGAGGGGCAGAGGACCATGTGGCTAAGAACAGATGATATACTGTATAGCGGGAATTATCTGCGGGGGTTCTATTTTGGTTTTATTGGCGGAAAAATGAAAATGCGCCAAATATAAACACCGCGAATACAAACCTTCGCAGTAATAAGTCGCCGCCATATTGTTTACTAAGGGACATTACTCTTAGTAAAGTTTGTATTCATTAAAATGTGCATGTATTAAGTCCTAGACTTGGATGGAGTAGAAGACCATTTGGTAAGGGCAAATGATTTATTATTGAGGAGGTCCCGTCGGATATGTGATTCATTGATTTATGAGATATGTGCAATATTCTTGATATGATTAAGATGTGAACTGGTGATTAAACGTTTGTCGATACTAATAAAATATAGGAACATTTCAGTTATTTGTTGTAGTAGAATTTCACTTTATGCTAATTTACAGACATTAAAACATTAGAAATCAATGATTAATTGTTACAAAAACTAAACATTTTTTATTCGTTACATTATATTAATTCCTTGTATGGATACGATTATAAAACAACATTCTGTTGCAAAATTATGAAAGTGAGTTTTTATTTGTCATTTGTTTAAAAAGTGATTTTTTATTTGCCCAGACAAAATTGTAGTTAAAATGTAACATTCGGACAAAGTGAAAACATAAGAAAAAATAAGATATTTTCTAAACATTGCTTGTGGTCATGAACTATTTTTATTGGTGGACTTCTAATTAAAATGACTTAAAATATCTGATTGAGTATTTTCAAATATTACCTGGTTCACAAGGTGAAATATCAGGGTACCAACTTTCATCAAATATACCACAATATGATATAGTTGGTCTATTTTGTCTGAATCCAACATCACATTTCACCCTTGCCGACAATGAGGTATCTATACCAATAAAGCTATCTTGAACTGTGTAACATACTCGCCCATGATCTACATGTAACCGTCCACAAAACAAATGCCCAGAAAAACCTGTAGGTAAATATAAACGGCATAAGGTTAATTGAAAATCTCTTATAATACACCATCACTTAACATAAAACATCTCTTATCAACAACAATATGTCAACAACAATCACCTCTCAACAACAACCATCTCTCAACAACAATATGTCAACAACAATCACCTCTCAACAACAACCATCTCTCAACAACAATATGTCAACAACAATCACCTCTCAACAACAACCATCTCTCAACAACAATATGTCAACAACAATCACCTCTCGACAACAGTTATCTCTCAACAACAACAACAACCGCTTCTCAACAACAATCACCTCTCAACAACAATATGTCAACAACAATCACCTCTCAACAACAACCATCTCTCAACAACAACCATCTCTCAACAACAATCACCTCTCAACAACAACCATCTCTCAACAACAACCATCTCTCAACAACAACCATCTCTCAACAACAACCATCTCTTAACAACGAATAACATCATCAATATTTTTTTGTTAACAAGCTTGTTTAAATACTTTTAATTGAATTTAATTGAATTGACCCCTTCATGTAACAATAACTATTTAACAAGTTAAACTTATAAAGAACAGTATTTTGTGGTCCAATGCAACCAGTTAACCGATTGATTGAGATTGCAATGTTACGGAATTAACCATTTAGACAGCTGAATGAGGATTACATTTTGGCATGACCGATTACCTATATAGAGGATAAAATGCCAGCTCGTTCTTTGAATATCATTTGTACAAGTTGGCTTGTTTTATCCCGTGTTTGACACATTATTGTTTCGTTTAATTGATTATTTGAAGTAATGTTACTTTAGATAACTTATTAACTTAAAAGTCGATAAAGATGAAAATATATGAGTCATTACAAAGGATCGGCAATTTTAAGTAGGAAAGTTTTAACCGTATATTTACACTTAGACATCACATTGAAGGAAATAAGTCAATTGATTGTTATCCGGTAGTGCTTGATAATTGTCTGCTTGATATCTTTGAACTTTTATTATTAAAGCAATGTATAAGTTGGTTACTAGCAAGAGGGACAGTTGTTTAATACTATATACTGTCCCTTGTATAATATGATATCATTAGAGTTCAAATGAAGTTATATTGTCCTTGTATAATGTGATATAGATTAAGATCAAAGTAAGTTATATTGTCCTTGTATAATGTGATATAGATTAAGATCAAAGTAAGTTATATTATCCTTGTATAATGTGATATAGATTAAGATCAAAGTAAGTTATATTGTCCTTGTATAATGTGATATAGATTAAGATCAAAGTAAGTTATATTGTCCTTGTATAATGTGATATAGATTAAGACCAAAGTAAGTTATATTGTCCTTGTATAATGTAATAAAGATATAGATCAAAGTAAGTTATACTGTCCTTGTATAATGTGATATAAAAATAGATCAAATATTATTAAACTAGCATTTGTATAACCTGACATTATTTATTTAAAATAAAACTTAGTTTCTATAGAGACAAGCAGAAGTATAAATAATTAGTCATATGCTGATTTTATGTAATTTACTTATTGTTATTAAAAGTAGGAAACAAAAGAAATATGGAGACCTCGGATCGCCCATGTTTGAAGTTGATCCTATTGGCATTTGACACAGGGTTTTCGAATACAATTGTACAAAAACTGTAGCCGCTAGTGCATAGTAAATGTTTGGTCCCAATAATATAACTTCATCTTTTTTGGAAAGAAGTCTACGACAATGCTATGACCAATGTAAAAGTTTAAGGCCTTAAAATTCTTGTGGAGATGTTTGAATCTTTTCATATATTTTTCTTTGAAAAACATGTGATGTCTTTGGCATGGCAAACATTTGACCTCAGGGACATAATATGAACTACCTTTTGGTGGTGCTATTATGAAAAAGATGCCATCTCTAACAATTGTTGTTTCAGACTGAGTGGGGAAGGACCTTTGAATATATGTTGCAAAATTATTAAAAGTAAACTTTTAATGAAACCTTTTGATATGAAAAGTTTGCAATTCATTTTGTCCAAACGTGACGATAGTTTATTATATTAGATAAAAAAATCTGACATGACGACAAAAATAGAATACAATTGGTTACAAGCCTGCTGAGACATGTTCTATGGTCATTACACCATAATGAGTAACTACTTGGCCACTGGTCATTTTGATTGGAATTAAGCTTTCACCATGTTTCACCATAGATAGTTTAGATATTATCAGTTAGGTTTAATAGTGAGTTTGTGTTATTGTTTATTGTTAATTTTAAGACATTCTTCTAATAGAACATAGTACAACATGTAATATACAAATATAACAATTATAAACATAGTATTGTATCAGGTGAACACCACACTTAAACTAAAAAGTATATGTTATATAATGAAAACATTACCTGTTGCAATTTCTTCATATGTCTTACATTTATCATCATTCATATCTGCTTGAGAGTCTGCAATCATACAATATAAATTAGTTGACTGTAATGTCAACTATAGATAAGTCCAGGAAAGCTAGATTAAGTGAGCTGGCAGTCGTTAGAAGCCATATTTAGTGTTGATCAAGTAAAATAAAACAATATGATATGATAGTTGCTGTTTCATGCCGCATTTTAACTTTTGCTAAGTCATATCACATCTACCAGAAAGTCGTTACAATTCATGAATTGACCAAGATCTGCATGTGTTGTTTAGAGAATGGCAATGGCAATAAAAATATTTCACGACGAAACTAAATAAAGTTTGTATCAACCTACGCAACTGGATTGTAGGTTAGATAAGATCTTGACTTATTTTACTGTCAGGGTATTGTACTTATAGACATAACAACTTATAATATCAAAATTAACGACAGTTAGATTAACGTCAACCATTTCATTGTGAACGTAATTTAGATAAACGTCAACCATTTCATTGCGAACATCAGTTAGATAAACGTCAACCATTTCATTGCGAACATCAGTTAGATAAACGTCAACCATTTCATTGCGAACGTCAGTTAGATAAACGTCAACCATTTCATTGCGAACGTCAGTTAGATAAACGTCAACCATTTCATTGTGAACGACAGTTAGATCAGCGTTAGCCATTTTATTGTAAACGACATTTACATCAACCAGGTCAATGTAAACATCAGCCATTTAACTGTAGCACGCGTTCCTACTGATCGAGGGGTCGTGGGTTCGATTCTGGACGGGGCATACTTTCGGTGAACAATTTCTGAGGTCATTCTCCCTCGTACCAATGATTCTAATTCATGTAGGGAAGTTGTCAGTCACTGGTGAAAGTATGCGCTTAGTAGTTAGCCAACAGCTTAATCAAGAGATTTAGCCTTTCGAGGGACAGTGAGTATGTTGACTGACCGCCGTTATATGATATATACAATGTGTTGCTACGGCGTTAAACCCAACAAAAACAAAACAAAAAAGACAAGGACTACCTACCATGAGCACTGAATAAGACCAGAAAACTTAACCAGAAAAAATAATATTCCATGATTATTGTATCACTCACTGATTGTATCTTATATAAATTATCATTGTCAATATCTATGCTATATATATTTATTTATAAGCAGGATGTCACTTTATAGTCATGTCTAAGTGTTTTGTACCGAAACACTTCATAAACGGAGCGTGCGTTCATCAGATAGTGTACTAAAAAGAAGATCACACGCAAGCACGTGCAACCATTGAACACGCCTACATCGACACATCAGGTTTTTTCTGCCCACGTTTTGTTTGGTTTTAAATCTCAGCTAAGATTTCCTGAGTTAATCATTATTTAAATAGCAATGTATGTATATATTACTTGTTAAAGGAAACAAATCAACGAACTTCTTAGTCAGCCCCTTTGTATACTTCTTCAAATAAATGAGATATTTCCTAGAGGTCTGAGGTCAAATTATGGCAAAGATAAACATGTCACAAATAAGTTTTTAGGGCCATGATTTTAAGTAAAACTGTGAAAATGGAACGCGAAGAATATAAATGTTTCAAGCAACTCTTATGTGAATTTATATGTATACGTTTATATGTGTGTGTATACAGTCAAACCTGTAAACAACGGCCGGCCAAGGGAAAAGAGAAAAGTGGCGTTCGTTCACAGGTTGCCTTTGTTCGAAGGGAGGAATCCCAACCCTTACCTCGGAGGTGGCCGTTAGCACAAGTTGGACTGTATTTGTCTATTGCAAGTATAGAAGTTGTGTACCGTGTATGTGCTTACTACATTTCTTAACTTTGTTGTTTTGTTTTGTTAAATTCTCACATATTGTTACATGCTATAAATTGTAAATGTAAATGAATTAGTTGTTCTGTTCAATTTAATTGCTCGTTTGATGAATTTTCAGTAGCAAAACACGAAGATGCGAAAAATGTCACTCCCGCGGGGTATGAGACGAAAACACAAAAATGTGACAAAATTAAGGCAAAAAATACGACGTGAATAGGTGTCGTACATTCGTAAATGTTTTGTCGCATATTTATGTTTTCGTTCACTTCATCAGGCAAAAATACAACAAAAAATTATTAAATTGTCGTTTGGTTGTGTTATAGCAAGGCGATCAGCGGGACGAAGATACGACAAAAATACCATTATGTAGTACTTTCGTGTTTTTGTGTGTTGTAACTATCATTAGGTTTCTTGCAGATCACGTGACAATAAACTTGTAGATCACGTGATTATAGACCTGGAGATCACGTGATAATAAACTTGTAGATCACGTGATTATAGACTTGTAGATCACGTGATTATAGACTTGTAGATCACGTGATTATAGATCCTGAATTATAAATCTTATTATAATTTTTAATTATGAACTTGTTTAGATTACTGTGGATTACGTTACAAAGTCAAATTGTTTATATTTGGATTTTATTTAATATTTATCAGATATAAAATACTTAAGCTCACTTCAATTTGACCAGCAGGGTGATTACATTAAATGTGTACTGACTGCTTTAATTTATATGGAGTTTAGATTCAAAAATAAATACTTTTATGATAATCTCTTGTTAAAAATTCCCCCAATCCAATAACGTATACATGTATAGTTCAGTATTCATGTCTTCGTTAACAGTTATTATTGAAACTCGAGCCATAGAACTGATACAATATGTTTTAACATATATAAGTAAATAAAATCATCTGCAAAAAAAATAATTTTGAACTATACCTTAACATGTTCAATGAGACTACATAGGGTGCATAATGATTTGTGAAGAGAATTCAGAGTAAACCACTACAATCACAGGCTAACCCTGGCATTTTTGGTAAAGAAATTTAGTAGTTATTGTATGCCATTTAAAGTTTTCTATTTTTAGGCTACTACAAAATTTGATTAAAAAAAAATGTTTTCTTATACATGTATTGTAAAGATCACGTGACAATACATATCTTGCTTAGGTTTGGTACAATATTAACATTCTTTCTATTGGCATGCTAAGGTTAAAAGTATTATAACACGTCTGTATGAAATAAAAGTTTTTAATGGACATAAAACTCTTGCTCTATTTAAACCTCAGTTATTATATAACCGTTTTTTTGTAAATATTTTGCGTTAAAATTTTGATCTATTATAGCATTGTTAATTGGTTTATTGTACTGGTGTTTATTTATTTGATTATAATTGTTTGAAAGATAAATAAATATTTGTAGGACACATCATTACACAATAGTTTGTTTAATCAAAACCACGATAGAGTATTTTCTCAGAACTAAGTACTCATCATACAATTTTAAACCATTGTAAGCAATGTTTCTATATTACATAAAACCTAGACGTGTTAAATATGATAATAGCAGTAAATCTACAGACGACATCAGTCATGTTTGTTAGACAATCTAAATACTCAAGTCCGATGTTTGAGTTTTGTTAGCTTCAAATCATACTAAAAAAATGTGCCAATGGTTCAGAGTAAACATTTCGCGGGTTAATCGCAAGACGTTCGTAACTAAATATAAGAAAAGAGTGAGTTACGACTGTCTTGCGCTTCTCCCGCGATTTACAGCTAATAATTATACCAATGTGAGCATTACATTATAAAGACAAGAAAAGACTAATGCAAAGCATTAAATACCGCCGGATAGTTGTACCATTATGTGTACATACGTCAAAAGGGAAGACAAAGATATATGCGGCAAAAAATACTCCATGAGTGAGTTAGACAGTAATTACACAGTAACAGACGAAAAGTTCAGCATGCAGAGACAGTATCTGTCAGTAACTTACTACAGACAAGTACAAATAATTAACTTTTACATCATGTATTTAGCGCTTTGTATACAATTAACTTGATCTAAAATTCTCAGCTCTTACACTTGCTGATTTACCGCGAGTCTGTAGCAAATCTGTTCACGGAGACGTGTGTTAAATATGTTCGGTACATTTTTCTTTAGCCAGAACCTCAATTTAGGGGAGCAGATATTTTTTACAATGTCTTAAAATATAAATTAAGGATAAAATGCTCTTTAAAATGCCCCCCCCCCAAAGCACGAAATTTAATTGCATTACTATAAAACTAAAATTAATACAATTTCTCGCTAAATAAAAAAGGAGGACACAATTAAAAGAAATCATGAACTGATCATACCATGGTCATCAGATTCTGACGACTCCAATATACCGGCGGTAAATAACGTGTCTATAGACCCTAAATACGCAACGATGTTGCTTCAGGAAAGAACACCTAAGATTGTGGCCTCTGGAAATGAGTGATTTGCTAGCTACTGTTACATTTAAGTAAAACTTTTATTGGAACTCGCTTTGTACTGCTAAGAATTGCTATCGTTATGTTATAGACTTCAAGTCTTAAAAGTTAAAATGCGGTATAAAGTCAGTCTGCTTTTATATACAAGTTCGTCCGACATTTCAGTTTTGTACGATAAGTGTTGATGAATCTACCTTCAGACCTGTGATCCCTCACAACTTGGTGGAGTCGAACAACTGTAAGTAAATTTCTCGCTCAATGAAAATTGCAGTGCCCCTATAGTGTGGTTTAAACGCTGTACCTTTCGAACCCTTGCCGCGCGTCATATCACTAAACTAATGCTCCTATAAGACTAAGAGTAACGTAAGCAATGATATAATGTAACGATTTACAGTCAGTGATTTTATATAACCAATAGACCGTGGGGGATAGACAGAAGAAATTATTTTATTCAATCGGTGATTTTACGTAACAAATCGACCGCGGGGATTTGAAGAAGTAATGATTTTACAGTAAGTGATTTTGTATACCAATCTACCGTGAGGGATAGACTGAACTAAAGATTTACAGTCACTGATTTGTGTAACAAATAAACAAATCCACCGTGTGGAATAAACAAAAGTAATAACAATATCATAAGACTAGCTGTATTTTTTAACTATTATTTAGCTATACATTAAATTTATAGCTCGCACAAATAACAAAACGGGTTTGTGTAAACATTTAAAATGAACCAATCTATTTCAGAGGTAGGCAGTATTGAAAATAAAAGTTTAATAGTTTGATTTAACAAAATGGGTGAGGCGAATAAACTACTGCCACTTGGTCAATCTTGCTTTTAATAGTAGAACGCTTTACCATTACTCAAACAAGACACTCATAAAACATATTAAAATAATATATTTTATGGTTATTCTGAGCATCCCTGTATTGGATTAGTTCATTGTATTGTTTATATGAACAGTGTTTTGTTTTTTGTACGAACTATAACACATAATTTGATATAATTAAATAATTATCAAAGAAATGTAATCAATGTAATTCTACCAGAATGAATATAAATACACGACGTTACTTGTTTCTGGAATTCCCTTGTCACAACTCTGGTATATATATATATATAGTAAGGTGTATAGTTACGTGATCTACAATGACACCTTACAAGTCATACAAACAAGTGGTTTTTACTGATTTCTCTTTTGTTAAATGGTATCATGTAGTATAGAAAAGACTTTCTTTTTCCCAAATAAAAAAAGAAAAATCTTGTGAATTTATATCATAAGCTCTTAATTAGATAACAACTTCATGTACAAATATAGTTTGTACAGAAAATTCAACGAGAATAATTAAGTACTGATGAGGTCAATTTTGAACAAAATATGAGACATTTTTGCACTACATGTATTTGTATCTTAATATTTCTCAGCTGTTGTGTTTCTTTGACGAAAAGCAAGTGCGTGTTTACATTCTGAAGATCACGTGACTTTATACCCTGAAGATCACGTGACTATATACCACGTATCACGTGACTATATACCATGCATTCTATAGAAACCAACACTGAGCGACCAAGTCTGCTTTTGTTAGTTCTTTTTACCATTTCTAACAATCAGGCTCCGGACATTTAAGCTCATCTATCAATCTTTCCTGACACTGAACAGTCTTAGATTTTTATCCTCAGGTAGAAACTTTTGGCTTACTTGTATAAACGATCAGAGGTATGGTTTTATATCAAAGACTTCAAAACAAAGATATGTTACAGTGATATGAAGTCAACGACCATAAGTTTGACCAATTGACCACAGAGAAAAGTCTTGGTAATTACAACACATTTTGCTAACATAGTTGTCAGACTAAAATAATTTCATATTAAATTAGCAAAGAATAATTATGATGAACATTTACATAGAGTGATGTTGCTATACTTTGTTGATGTCTATTTTTCTAATTTCATGTAAAAATGTAAGCACATATTACTTGTATATTTAAGTCAGTCACCTCCATACATGTTGGAAGATTTTAGCTTTTGTCGCACCTTGATGAAATTATTGTTTGAAATAGTATTTATAAATTGTCTAGAACTTTCCAGCCATTCTTTATTCCCATAGTTGTTGTTGTTTAAGTCTGATGACGTCATCAATGACGTATTATCATCATCACTATCACCATAACGTTCATGCCATTTCTTAGGAGAACCACTTTGAATATCACTCATGTAACTAGTTACACGTGTAGCGTTTTTATCTTGCCTCAATGTGAGACGTACAATTTCTTGAGAATATTTCTTTGGTTCTTGTGGCACGTTCACGTGAATTTGTCTCGGACCAGAAAAATTCACACGTGGAAATGCAGGAGTTTTGTAAGTCCTAACAGGAGAGTCGATGTATTTATTTGGATGAATTTCTTCATTTAAATGTTTTATTGTTATTTTTACATCAATATTTTCGTCAAATGTTATTGATTTGCCCTTTTTTGGTAATTTCCCACTTTCGTCATCTATTAAACTATTTTTTGTAGAGTTACAAGTGGCAGATGTTGTAGAACACGTGTCAGAATCAACATCCGGTATACCACTGTCTCCATCCGCCATTACCGGAAGTCGAATTGTTTTGTTGTTTTCGTCCAATGATTCCTTTGTTTCTAATTTCGGAGGTGTACTATTTGAACGAGTTATAGCATGTCTATGAAGTACGCGTGCCGTTCCAGATTCTCTTGAACGTCTTTGTCTAATATTTCTCTGTAAGTCATCGCTTTGAGACGATTGTTTACGTGCATACGATGTTTGCATTTCTCGCGTTGGTTCGGTGAAAGACGTTGCCACTCCCGGTGTTTTTCCGTCGGGGGCAATAGCTAAAAATCTATGTAACTTAAATTCTTTTTCTGGTTTTTGTCTAAGACTTTTACGATCCTTGTATGATTTCACACTAACGGAACTTTTTGATTTACCAGATTTCGACTGTCTATCATCAAAAGGCATGTTAGGTGTACTTTTCGTAGACATAACAGATAGACAACCAGGAATTAGTCGTGTGTTATCAAGATGGTCAGATTTATCAAAACCTCTTACGTCACTGTCTGGTCGAGACAAAGTTTTATCCGTACTTCCAAATTCAGTTATCTGACGTGAATAACTTTTAACATTGTCCTTAGCGTAGAAGACACGTTTAGACGGCGGTGCTACAACATCGTTTACTTTACGTGGACTTCTGTTACCAGTATTTGGAGAACCAGTTTCAAATCTTTTTTCACATGTCACTACTTTTTTAGGAACATCTTTAGGGGTTTTTGTTTGAAGAAATGCAATAACTTGTTTCATATTAAGTTTATCTGGGTCATGATCATTGATGGGTGTTGTACTTCGTGGTAACTGATTCACGTTTAGTTTATATTTTTTACGTTTCTGTACTTGTTCTACATAGTAATGATCTCTTATCCTCTGTAACTCTAGTTCTCCTGGTGTCAATGGAACTGACCGACGTACACCATTGATTGGAGAACAAAGTTTAGTTTCCGGCGAAGCACACATACTAGGTTTTGGAAGTTTAGTCCGCGTATTGTCAAGTTTAACATTAGAATATTTGTCATTTTGATCGTCTTTGAGTTCATTAGATTGAAGAGACGAGTTTGAAGACAGCTGGTCATTTAAATCTTGAACACTAAACTTTATGGCTTCTTTCAATTCTGAATGGGAGTCTGGAACTCTTTTCTTGGCGTACTTAGTTTTTCGACTACTTGTGGTTCGGTCTGTGTACGCCGTTTTCGCTGTCACCACGGAATAATTAGTCTCTGAGATCACAGAAACATCGTCAGGTATTTCTGTCACATGAGAAGCCGGTGATTTGGCATCAGATCTTGAATTTGAATTAGCTGATGTCCGTGTGACAGCTAGCACCGGGAAACATCTAGCACTTACTTGACCTTTTTTCATTCTTTTCTTGTCCTGGTTCCTAGCGTTATTACTAGAAAACGGAACCAGTTGTAACACAGTTGGTTGCCATGTGTCTGTCATTAAAAGAACTGTACTCATTTTGGTTAGTTAATGATCTAGGTAAAACTATACAATCTAAAACTATTGCTCTAGTAGCACTACGAATGAAGAAAATACTAAACGACGCCACTTTGACTAATCCATGTTTCTTTTTAATGAATATATTTTCTAATCACTCCTAGATGAATAAAATCTCACTTTCGCATGATCAAATATAATCAAGTTATCATTTACATATTCGCTGTATCAAAACTTTATCATTTTCTATCCATGTTCTTGGCTTTGTCTAATTTTCTGTTTCTAATAAAATATCCACTTTAAACATAATTGACTTCTGAAACGAAAGAGAAGAAAAGTTTGTATATAACATAGTGAGGAAATAATTATAAGTCTGAATTTATTTTAAATCCTTGCCCTAATCGTAGTTATCTGATATCGTGCCAAACTAAAGTCGCAATGTATATAAAATACTTCATAATAACTTTAGTTAAAACTTTTCAACAAGGGTTTAAAATTCATAAAAGTAAATAGTAAAAAGCCGTTGAAAGTCTACGATGTTTAATTAAAAAATGTTTTGTCACAATTTTTTTTTCAAAGACTTCATTTTGTATAATTTCCATTCATCATTAAAACTTCTAAATCGACTTGTGATATAAAAGATGATATTTAAACTTTTCCCCTCATACAGTTTTACCCTATAGTATACAAGGTTGGTTTAAAACCATTCAACATTAATACGTTCAAGTGTTGACTTTACCTCTCATAGTCTTAACGAAAGGTTATCTAACGTATGTTAAAGTATTTTAGTTTCTCTTTTTTTCATTCAAGATAACATTCTATATGTTTTAGATTAATATGATTCATTTTCTAAACTTCATTTGATATTAGAAGGGTTATAGAGATTTGTTCTAAATCAATAGGTACACATTTACATATATAAAGGGGTCTTGATCTAATATTTACATAATCTTTGTACATTGGAAACATAAACACATAATGTCAAAATATATCCTCTGTTTCTCAGGCCCAACAATATTCCTTTTTACCCTCGCTTTAAAATTGTTGTTCAAACAACGGGGTCATTTTTTCTACAATACGAGCAAACCTCGGATACCACAGAAAGCACGTTACATTCGCATTACTAGGACATTTTCGTTGTTATCACAGTCCGGGAAAATAATTTGAAAAAGCATTGGGAGCTTCTTAACCATTCGCTACGAATAACCTCGGACATATTTAGACGCCATTTTGGAACTGCCTTTTCGTCACATTCCGTAACAATGCTTTGACCGGTGTTGAAGTAAACAAATCCACGATCGTTTAGGCGATGAGTGATGTTTCGTTTATAGTCCATAAATTTGAAATTATACAGCATTCGGATTACTCGAGTATTATCATAATAAAATAACACTTATTTTTCTCCATCAAGAGCTAGCCTCTAATTTTTTAGTAGCATGCTAGCCTTGAAGATCTCCACTACCCATATTACGAAAACAGCTACCTGCATTTAGGTCAACTATCCAAAACCATGTCACACCCAATATAAAACATTATCTAGAGCAATATAAACAAAGGGTTAGACCTTATATATTTACATGCAGTTAGACATTTTGCACTGAGCCATATTTGTGTATTTATAAAAGTGACATGTGTGTTATTTGTAAAATCTTTACAACATGATAAAACCATTATTGTAAGTGAATCGGTTTAAAAAAAATCTTTTTAATATTTAACATGCAACTCAAACCCTAGCGAAAAAAGGGCCACCTGCCTAGCTCAGTCGGTAGCACACAAATCTACTGATCGAAATGTCGTAGGTAAAAAAAACTCTTAAAGTGCATAGGACCCCTAAGTACGTGGGAATTTTACCGCACTTTGAAATCCGGCACCAAATGAATTGGACCCCAAAGTACGTTGCTACACTGCGGACATGATCAAAATGCCAACGAATGACTTTTTATTCTTTTATAAACAATTCTCCATTTGACCAAATTGTTCTTAAACAAATCATTAAAAAAAATATTAATCCATTTAAATCAAAGATTAAAATACAAAGTACAATACATAACAATCATTAATCAGTTAAACCTTTATTATTAATCTTTATTATTCATTCTAATCATTATAAAATTTCCTAATTTAATTAAGTTCTAAACTTAAATAATTGTTCTCTATGCTAAGGATGGTACATTTCGGAAAAACACTCTTTTCAGTTATTGTGGCCTTTTTGCTATTTTTAACCGATATTAAGGGAGTTTTCACCTGCGTTGCCATAGAAAAATTTGCATTTGTCCAATAGAATGAGATTTTATAAATAGATTTGGGTATTCCGGAAATCAGCTAAGACAGCTACGCCAAAAAAAGTTAAAGACTAAAGTGACGTCATCCAAAATGAAGAATGATGTCACGTTACATTTATGTAAACGTTTGCAGACACACTCGATGAATAGTACATAAATTTACTATTGTTTATAGAGGCGTTGTTTATAGAGGCGGTGTGCATTCTACAATTCTAAATGTTTTAACTATGTTACATTTACTGAACAGAATATTCTTGTAAAAAATAGAAGACTCATCTCACCATGTTTATTATGTTGAAATTATTCTTTTGTAAATTCATTGTTTTGTCCACCTGAAGGTCAACAGTCTTTCCAGGAACAATAATTATGAGGACTGCAATATGACAAAATAAAAGGCTACAATGTGGCGTGAAGCACTATAGATGAAAAGTTAATTTTACGATAAAAGTTTCGTTACTATGAAACTTCGTGCAACTTAAACTGTTATTAACAAGTATTACTTGAAACATTTAAAAGGTTTCCATCTTAACCAGTACCCAACTACATGTATGAACAATTATATCATTAACTATTACAGTGACTTTTTTGTTTAAACGTTTATTTAAGATTGTGAGTCTATGCTAAAAACCAAACAATGTACACCAAACAAGTTTTAAATAAACATATTAAGCATATTTTTTTAAATATATAAGTTTTAAACCAAGTACTTGATTTCATGTACAGTTTGTTTGATGTTAAATAAAAAGTTCAAATATTGAGTATTTTAATCCTATCCATTAAGATGATGAAATGAAGAAAGCTATGTGAAGTAAATCAATCATATTTAAAAAATCCAATTATGTTAGATCTATGCCACAAAAGTCAATAATATATTTTCTGTAATATAAAACAGTAAAATAAGAGCTTCAGTTATGAGTCATGTTTATTTTTGAATTAATTGATATGAGGTTCAATTGGTGATCGAAGATCTAAAAAATATACCATTTACTCCGCCTTGTACAAACTTAAAAAAACTACTCTAAAATCTGTGCTTTTAATTAATTAGAGTGTGCGGTTTTTACAAATGTGTGTAGTAAATAGTGCGACCTTTAAAGACACTCGGACTTTGATTTTAATGAAATCGCCCAAGTAATCCGGGTGAGATTCTTCAATGTATATATTTTGAATTAATCTGGCTCGGTTTTGATTATAAGAGTCAATGTAAGTTGTAAAAACTTCTGTAGCGTGTTCAATTACACAAATCGTTACAGAACGTTACATAACGATACATTCGGAACCCCTCGGCCATTCGCTGCGAATAACCTAATCTAATACACAAATATGAGATCGTTAAGGCAATGAGTGAAGTTTCAAAATTTACGGACTAAAAACGAAACATCACTCAATGCCTAAACGATCATATATTTGTTTACTTTAACACCGGTAGTTTCAAAATAGCGTCTAAAGGTTACATACCACTAAATGGTAACCGGAAGTGAGCATTTACCGGAAGTAGAAAGTGTGACATAGTCCTTATTTATTTTTTGAGAGTGCATGGATACCTCATTTGTGGTGCTTTTTAATATTGAAGAGTATGTATGTCTTTGACAATGCTTTTCCTATGAAAGTATGCAAAAATTCAATTGATCTGGTTTGTTTAGTCGCGAAAACTGGTTAAAAGGGGAGATGACTCTGTACGGCTGGTGAAGAGTTAAAAACCAGGACATTTTCAGGGTAGGAACTTTCAATCGAAATTTATTTTCTTATAAGTAACGTAACTTTTTTTCTAATACTGATCATTTTGAGGGGAATAGATAGATCTTTCAGCCTATATATGGTTTGGGGTATCTTACGTACCTTGGTCATAGTGTAATTTGTCATTGAAAATGAGACTTTTTATATACAACAAAGAAGGATTTTATTTAGTGGTATGTAACCTAAATATGTCCGAGATTATTCGCAGCGAATGGCCGAGGAGTTCCGAATGTATCGTTACGGAACGTTTTGTGACGTTCGCGGTAACTGAACGCAGGGCTGATTGCTAACATTGTTCGATACTCTGAAAGAACACCGTAAAACCCGAAAACATGTGATGCAAGTGCATTTTAGAAAATTAAAAACGTGTACATTTTCATCGTTAAATAAGCTGCTTGTGTCAAAGACATACAGGTAACATTTGAAACTTAGAAACATTCAATCGTACGCACTGATGCCAGCTAACATTTTTACATCGTATATGTCGTGCCATGAAAAATACTAAATGTAAAATATAGTTTACATAAGCCATTATAGAAATCCGATTTATTTCACGTAAAGTATTTTCATTGAATTATAACGTCATACTTTTTACCCATTTAATTATTAACATAAACCTGATCATAGTCTATTTATTTGAAAAGAATATTAACGACATAAAAGAGTAATCAACAAAAATATTAAAGGTAGATATTAAATACTGCCATTAAAACTGACTCAAAGTTACTACTTTGAAACCAATAGTTTAAAGTCATGTACTAGAAACGTTATCTACACAAAGTTAGGACCAGGTAATAACACATTGTATGAAAACTTTATTCAAATAAATGACAAATTAAAATACCACAATTCAATCATGATTTACTGCCAAAGGCGGTCGGCACAATGAGTAAACGCAAAACTTCCATATAACTGAGACGTTCGTTAAAAATGATAATGATGAAGGTTATGGTAATAATAGTGCTGATAACAACTGTGGTGATGATGGTTATGATAATGGTGATGATGATGATGATGGTTATGATAACAATTGCGATGGAGATGGTGATGATGATGATGATGATAACGATTGAGGTGGTGATGGTGATGATAACGATTGTGGTGGTGATGGTGATGATGATGATGATGATAACGATTGAGGTGGTGATGGTGATGATAACGATTGTGGTGGTGATGGTGATGACAATGGTGATGATAATGATAATGATGATGGTGATGAGATCTTGTCAATAACGTCGGTGACAATAGTGAATAATGATCATTTAGATTATTATATAACGTTTGTTTGTTTGTTGGGTTTAACGTCGTAGCATTACATTGTATATATAATGAAACGGTGGTTAGTCAACCTACTCACTCTACCTGCAGGAAGGCTAAATCTCTGGATTTAGCTGTTAACCAACTACAAAGCGCATACTTTCGTCAGTGACTGACAACTGCCCTACATAATTAAAAATCATTGGTAGAAATAATTTTATGACCAAGCTCCACGAAAGTATGCCCCGCCCGGGAATCGAACCTACGACCCCTCGGCCATTAGACTTGCGTGCTTCCAAATGAGCTAGCCGGATGGCCTTTATATAAAGTAATATATCAAGTTTGATTTACGCCTCAGAAATGTCGAATTAATTAAGAAATAAAAGGATTGTTCTTACATCAATACTAGAAGAAATTCAACTTCCGCAATTAGTCAACGATTTTTCTCTAACTACTTGATATTCATAAATAAGCATTAAACCATTATGTTCAAACATCATTTATTATATCTGAAGACGTGTAAATCTAAATATAACAAGTCTTATGTCTGCAGAATATTGTAAATAAACAAACTTTTATCTTCGATCAGAAAAAATATACTTTACCTTCAGAATATGATTTAATATCTCTTGTGAATGTGCATAGCTTTCACCTAGTGTACAATATATAACATAAAGGTCTCTCTCTATAAATATCCATTTAAAATACATAATCCAAGATAAGCCGAAAGTTAAATTTGATTCTAAACAACTCAGATAAAAAGAAGATCGATTGTGGTAGAACGATGCTAATATTTAAAAGATATTTTGTTTCAAAAACCATTCAGTCATTTTTAACATTCTTAAACAATCAAAACATGAATCTTTGCCACTCAAACACTAAACGTTTTTATCCACTAATTCCTAAGTAAATTTGTACGTCTGTATTCCTCAAATACGATATTGTATCAGAGATATTTGTTTGGCCATTGATCCATAAATCCATTTATCACACAAAAATTTGCAATAATAAATGATAGTAAAGCCAAGTCACACTGGTCAAAAGTATCCAATACTTAACTTTTAAACCATTTTAATGATAAATCATGTTTCATTTATTATCATTTTACTAAATGATTAAAGTGTAACAGTATACCCTTATTTCATGGGTGTTTGGAGAACAGTCAAAACTATTTTCCCGAGGTATCAAGAACAACTTAAGAACTGTTGCCCGAGGCCGTTAGGCCGAGGGCAACAGTTCTTAATGTTGTCCCTGATACCGAGGGATAATAGTTTTGACTGTTCCCCAAACACCCATGCAATAAGTGTTTTATTACCTAATGCAAGTACAGATATAACATGGCAATAAAGATAGTTTCAGACGCAGATGACATTACGTGTGCTAAGCGAGTCCCGATTCTCAGCAAAAGTTCGAGATCCCTCTGAGTCTCTTCAATGTCATCAAACCGCGACATACATGTATCGTAGATATTTTCAACAGAATTTACTTTTTTCTACTTTTCGTTTGGTAACTCTAAAGACGCTTGCAATGATCTCGCTCATTGGACGCTTGGAGTTTTTTAATGCGGTTACTTCCCTTGGCACTGCACTCTATAGAACAGTTCGCACGTGAGGGCAACAGTTCGCACGCGAGGGCAACAGTCAAAACTGTTTCATGCGCAGTGGCGTTGCGCAGTAAAACATAACAGGTTTAAGCCGGTTTCACCCAGAATAGTTGAAAAACAGTTAAAAATAGCAAATTGACATTTATATAGAGCATTAGGTAATAATATAGAATATTAAAATATGTATAAAAACAAAACTTAGTCCCAAAACCTGACAGGTTGGACAATAAAATAGTCCCTGACCTGACAGTTTGGACAAGAAAATTGTTCCTGACCTTAAAGGTTGGACAAGAAAATAGTCCACGACTTAACACTCTTTGCAATGTATATTGTAATCGTCCCTTTATTGACGTTGTTTAATATTCTATGTTAATGCCCCTATATAAAACTAACACTGTTTGTCTAAAACAACAAATATAATGACTTAACGTTTCCGTCTTTATATTTTCCCACATAAATGTGTTAATAATTCATCGCTTTTCAAAAATTAAGTAAACCAAAAGTAGAATTTGGTTGTTTAAGATTAAGTCTTGTGATAAAAAAATATCTTCCTCATATAAAAACAAATCTAAGCACTTAAAGTTAAACGATTTCGGATTTTATATAGTCAATGATAACAAAAATGTATATACATGTAGTATGATCTTGAAAAAGGATCCACTTTTTTAAGAAATTGATACTCTGAAAATTTAAACTTGCAAATCAAAATGGTTGCCGTGTTTATGACGTATCTAATATTTGTTACAATGTTACAATTTGATGACTGTAAGGCAGTTTTTATGTCTGTAGTAAATGGGTATACATATGTTGTCACATAGGCACTTTAGGAATCAATCACTGGCATGATTCAGTTATTCCAAAGTTGTTATCTATCAAGTCGTTGTCTTTAAAACAAAGCCACATAATTGATGTCAAAACCAAAACATATCTTTAAGACATTGACTTGTTTGACTGATACACTGTCAACATTTTAGACTATTTAAGTGATTTCAATCAACATGTCACTTTGTTATGTAATTTATTGTACAAGTATAGCTTGTATCTTTATACCTTGTCTTACATACAGAGTAATATTGCAAAGATCTTTTGAATTTAAAACTCACAAATCTATTTTTCAAAGGAGCCAATGACATTATCGTATCCTTTTAAACAAGAAAATAATGAACTAACTATCGTGATAAACGACTACAGTTTTAAGGTAGAATACCCATAATACACATATCAAAGAATAAGCTTTTTGCTGCTTTCTATATAATAAGAATCACAACCTAGATTCACTGGCAAAATATTTTAACTTTTTACCATCAAATAAATTTTTTATAACATTTTTTTGAAAATTGAGTTTTGAGTAAGAATCACACTATAAATTTGAAGGGGTATATGTCTTTAAAATGTAAAAATGAATTAAATAATCAAATTATTTTCATAAATTTTGTTTAATAAAATTCACAATACTTTAATGAATGCAAATACATCAACTTTAATAACTTTGCCTTGGTATTTTTACACATATACCAAGTTAATCATAGGGAGACCCAACAGAAAATGTGACGATTTTCACCGGCTTTAAAAACTACAAGTCTGTATCCCTATCTTTTGACTATGAAAACAGTTTCTGCACTTCAAGTTACACATTTAATAATTTACCTTATACCGTATGGCAATGAATAAAACAAAGAAAAAAAACTTTGACCACAGATAACTAAACAAAATGCCATTTTAATGCATCGACCCCCTTTTGAAAAAATGTCAAAACTTTAGTGACCATTATAATATGAAGGAAACACTTCTTTACAATGTATATTTTACTTTTAAACGCCATTATTGACCATTTAAAGATAAAATAATGGTATTTTATGTTCTAATTGCTTAAATCATCAACAACTTATTGATTACGAATTTGTTAGGGGACGAATCAGTTAGGGGACGAATCTTTTCGTCCATTTTTTGAATTGGATTTTTAAACTTCCGGTTTAAACTTTTTACACGAATTCTATCTATTTTCTCAAATAATTGGGAGAATTGATAATCTTTTGAGGTAATATAAGAAAAATATTAATAATATTTGAAAAATTAGGCATTTACACAATAAAGAAGTATATCCGTTCTTTATCGATGGATAACGACACCGACGAAAACCTTTTACGTAATTTGTCGACATGACCCGACATCGCCCGAAGTTTGACAGCAGCTATTATGGGTATTCTACCTTAAGTGTTTCGTTTTAAATGATATATTAATGTAAACACAGCATGTTAAAATGTTAAATGCATCAATTATAAAACCATTATAAATAAAACGTTATGTAAGAAGTTTTGTGTACCTAAACAATATGTACATAGTATTCAGATACATTTAAACTTTTCGGACATATTATACTATATAAATAAATACTAGCATAATGGTGATTTACGCCAATATTAATTTTATTCGTGAGCACGATGTGAACATTATAAATGAGCGTTAAACTTAAACGTTTGATGTGATTTTTCACAGAAACGCTATTCCAGAAACCAATCTTGTTCCCTTTTTTATCCATCTTAAAAAGTCCCTACAAAACTAGTGAGTCACAAATGGCAGTATAATGATGAAATCAGTCGGTTCAACATTTGTTTCGCTCAAACCTTTTTGTCACGATGCTACAATATAGAACATTGGAATTTTTACTTTATATCAATATCAACAAACTATAGTCACTATGTGATTTAATGAAAAAAGTGCATTAACACTTCAATTTTTACAGTATTTCTATCGATAATAAACTATACATTGTTAGAGTATTAATTAAAACTTGAAGCCCCTATATAAACACTGGCCATAAACTGTATTTTTTCTGGTAAAATTGTGGTTTGTATAATTTTAAACACCTTTAATGAAAAAAATAACTTTTTAATAAATGTAATTTCACTTAGATATGTACCACGTACTTGAAATTCTAAATACAAGTACTAGTATTCAGATACATTTATATATATTTATCTATGTTCATTTTGTATTGATTTTCTGTACACACTGTTTTGCCATCTTATACTATGCATTATTGTCCTCATACATTTGTAAATGTTATGGAAATAAATAAAACTATCTATGTTCATACATGTATTTTACATGTCTATTACGTATATTGCATTTCAAAGTGAAATCAGATAGAAACTGAAAGTAGAGTTTGGTTATAAACTCTTTTGATCACAATATGTTTAAATGTAATATTTTGATAAAGAATGCCTCATTTTCACAATAAAGTTCTTTAGAAACGATTTTATCCTATACATGTATATTCAATGCTATCAAAAAAGTATAGCATATATATTATAAAAGGACCCATTTTTATGAAATTGACACTTTGTCAATTTTAACTTAAAAATCAATCTGTTTAGTGTCTTTAATGTAAGCTATATCATAATGACTTCATGGATGTAAGAAAGTTTTCATGTCTACTGTAAATAAATACATGTACATGTATATATCCATACTGTGACTTTAAAGTGATTTATTGTTTCAAATATTCTACGTGAACAAAATATAACCTTTTTTCAGACAATTCATTTAATAGTTTATTAGTCATTGCCTCGCCTCCTGCCCTCGTACATGACAATTCATTACAGATTAGAGTTGTCATAAAAAATCACCAAAATTGTCAAGTTCAGTGAGAGACAACTTCAAGGCGAGC
The DNA here is from genome assembly GCA_025267735.1 of Mactra quadrangularis. Classification (NCBI taxonomy): domain Eukaryota; kingdom Metazoa; phylum Mollusca; class Bivalvia; order Venerida; family Mactridae; genus Mactra; species Mactra quadrangularis. The sequence goes on from CM046309.1 coordinate 5,703,858, forward strand.
GATATTTTTTTTATTTTTTTAGTAAACACTAAAGCAGTGAGTACTTGCTTTTATCTTTGCACGTGTAAGAATTATCTATCAGTCGTTAAGTGTAACTTACATTAAAAATATGAGGTCTTAGTTTGATGTATACAAGTATATTTGTTTAACAAGCCAAGTCTGACGATTAGAGTAGTAATAAATATTGTAAAATTTGTTTATTTTATCACATATATAGAACTGTAAATGATATATTAAAAGTTATATAAAAATACAAAACGTTTGGTAACCAGGTATTTTTACAGTCGGATCAATTCATTATAACGTTACATTTTTAAGATTTATTTATTATACACCTTGAATGTTTTTACGTTAAGTTAACCATAACTTAAGAATGTTGTCGTTGATAACTTTATTGGAACATTTTTTACATCATGTGTTTTTAGTTGTTTGAGTTTTCTTTAATCCTGAAATCATGTCGTCGTCCATAATCTACAGTTCATGTTTACATCAACCATGCCAACTTTCTTGGCCTGGTGGTTTTAATAAATGGTATCTCAGTTATTGCAGTTTTTGCTCTAGGCTTGACAGTCTTTCTTGTCAAGTATGGTTTATTAATACTTAAGTCTGCAATCGTTAAACCTTTAACAATATAATCTTCAATCTTACAAAGTGATTAAATCAACACGTTGTGTCAGTAGAATTGCAAATAAAAGACAAATATTATCATAGAATTGAAGAAAGAAAACAGGCGTAAAATTTCTATTTTAATCTGTTTACAGTAAAACCTCTTTACAACCATCAGTAAGGAAGATACTAATTGAACTTTTATATAGTGGTATCTGTTGTAGACATGTTAACATACAAGATAGTAACCATATTTGATGTGACAACTAATATTGAGAGATGGTGCGATTGACTGGTGACTGTTTTTGAGAGAGACTTCTATAAAGACATTACCTAATGAGAGGAAGCTACTATTGTATGCTGACTGCTAATGAGAGGTAGCTGCTAATGTGAGCAGACTGCTTATGAGAGGTTGCTGCTAATGTGAGCAGACTGCTTATGAGAGGTAGCTGCTATTGTATGCAGACTGCTTATGAGAGGTTGCTGCTATTGTGAGCAGACTGCTTATGAGATATAGCTGCTACAGTGAGCAGACTGCTTATGAGAGGTATAGCTGCTACTGTAAGCTAATTGCTCATGAGATATAGCTGCTATTGTGAGCAGACTGCTTATGAGAGGTTGCTGCTATTGTTAGCTGACTGCTAATGAGAGGTATAGCTGCTATTGTGAGCAGACTGCTTATGGGTTATGACTGTTATTTAGAAGTGACTGTTTTTTACTGTACAATAAACGGGTGTAGATAACAAGTACTGAATTATAAATTAATATTTACTTAATTAAAAGTTTGCTTATATAACCCAGCGAAGATTATATTCCAGGTCAATTACATTACTTCAAACTGCTTTAAACATACTTGAAAATTGGAGTATATAAAGAATTGACAAAATTTGGACCAAACGGAACTACTGAAGTGATCAGAGCCATAACAAATCAAACTTTCACCCTAATCTAGATAGAATATGACCAAATGTCACAGTTAATGAGGTAATTATATATTAAATATAACCTGGATTCATCTTGAATAGAAATAACTGGGACAAGATTATAACATTGTAAAACTTACTGTTTGACTAATAAGTTGGTGTTATTTTAGAGGTAATTGCTATAGAGAGGTGACTGTTATTAAGATGTTGCTGTTAATTTAGGTAATTCTATAGAGAGATGACTGTTATTAAGATGTTGCTGTTAATTTAGGTAATTCTATAGAGAGATGACTGTTATTAAGATGTTGCTGTTAATTTAGGTAATTCTATAGAGAGGTGACTGTTATTAAGATGTTGCTGTTAATTTAGGTAATTCTATAGAGAGATGACTGTTATTAAGAGGTTGCTGTTAAGTTAGGTAATTCTATAGAGAGATGACTGTTATTAAGATGTTGCTGTTAATTTAGGTAATTCTATAGAGAGATGACTGTTATTAAGAAGAAGTGTTGTTGAGATGTGGTTCTTATTTTAAAGAGGTAATTGGTACGATGGGTCAACTGTTGTTGAGTAGAATGTGTTATTAATGTGGTAGTTGTTATGGTAAGGTGACTGCTTGTAAGAGGTGAGTGTAATATTAGAGGTAATTTATAAAATCTTTATATGTTTGCTGATATAATATTAACTCACAGCTGGAGCTCAGTATTGAGTGTTGTATCTACTTTGTATTTTTTTATGAATATATAATATCTGAGGACATTAATAGTTCCGTATAGTGTATATATATTATACAAAATTCTAAAATCACATTAGTTACGTTCTAAATTCTTATATTATAAAAATAGTGATGTATAAACCGGAGATGACATCTTATCAATCTATAAAGTATTAATCTTATAGAGTATAAGTTAGCATGATAGTGGATTAACGATGTGTAAAATATCACACACATTGAATAAAAATACAGTAAACATCCGATAATATCAACATTAAAATAGATTATTTTAATAGTGGAAAGATTTAAATATAGGGAGTTTTTTCTTCTTCTTAAATTCGGTATTCGGACTTAAAATCTTCAAAAACTCAACATAACTTTGTAATAACAAAAATGGTCTTTAGAATGAAACTTTACTGTATCTGTTAAAGAACATCACTTTGAAAACATCGAACATTTTTTTCTAACTTGTAAATTATAGATTTTAAGATCTTCAATTTATATTGGTGAACATTAGAATATATTGGCAGCTATTTTGATAAATTTATTAACTGAGTACAAACCAAGACTTCTAAGGTACGCCTGATAAGTTAAGACATATTCTACATGCAGTTAACACTTATCTACACTTCAGTATATGCTAGGATAAGTTTCTTCTCGATGGTTCAATGTGTAGTTCTTTCACGATGATTCAAGTCTACATTTACTGGTACGCAATGTGTAGTTCTTTCACGGTAGTTCAAGTCTACATTTACTGGTACGCAATGTGTAGTTCTTTCACGGTAGTTCAAGTCTACATTTACTGGTACGCAATGTGTAGTTCTTTCACGGTAGTTCAAGTCTACATTTACTGGTACGCAATGTGTAGTTCTTTCACGGTAGTTCAAGTCTACATTTACTGGTACGCAATGTGTAGTTCTTTCACGATGATTCAAGTCTACATTTACTGGTATGCAATGTGTAGTTCTTTCACGATGGTTCAAGTCTACATTTACTGGCATGCAATGTGTAGCTAATACAAATTGATCTAAGATAGATTTTATATTATTGCATGTTACTAAAAGTACGCCGTGACGCATCAACTAAATGTGTATAAGCTGAACAAAATAATTTCTCTATAATTTGATAACGTTGTTAAGGATATGTACAGACATTGAGCCTAACTCATCAAAGCCTCAAACTTTCTAGTAAAGAGAGATGTCTTGATTGCTGGTCATAAAAATTTCTTAATAAAAGATTAAAATGTTGACCAAAGAACAGAATGTTAAGACAATAAGAATAGAAATAGTCCCTAAAATAGTACTACATTCTCACATTCGAAGCTGCATCAGAAGTGCATCAACTACCACGGCGCAGATCCATAATCAGACATGATTGAAGGATGCCATTTGATAATCATGTGGTTCTCAGAACGCAAATCTTTATAAATAAACCAATATTTATATATTGATTTTGTTTTTGTAATTCTTCATGATTTCCACAGCAAGTGAACATATTTGGATATACTTAAAGTTCATCAATTCACTGAAGTATCTCCATAGGTTATCAAGTTGATTTAACTCACCTTGAAAAGTTTTATTGAATATTACATAAAACATGGTGGGTGTCATATTTCATAAAATTACTAAATAACATTTTTCAACTCCAAGTTTTATATGGCTAAGCTTTGACTTGACAACTTTTGATAACATTTTGATTTTATCGTAACGGTTAGATTTGATTAATAAGATTTTTACGTTGGATCATGAATTGGTGCCAGATTGAGAACTTGTATTTATAAAATTATATATAATTCAATATAAAGATATTTTAAGTAGTCAATTTTAAAACAGATTATTTTAGAATATTTAATGAGGTAGCACGTACCAAGGTTAGAACAAAGTTTATATCATGTTAACAATGTATTTATTTCACTCAATATAGTTATATGATATCAGGTGACCCAAGAACTGACATTAAAGTTGTACAGACTATAAAGAACATCGACTTTCACAAATATTTGATAAATTACAGAGTTCCATGATTTTATGAGATATGATGTGATTTTTATAACAAACCCTGGGTCACTACCATTCACAAGTATATAATTATATCTATCATTCATATAAAAATGACAATAACTGACAATTAGATATTTCTTTACAAATTTATAGATCATTAAGCAAGTTACTTTATTTTATAATGTCACCAAATAGAACAGAAAATTGTTTTCAAAGTTTACAATGGGAGGACATTAATGTTTATACACTAATAATATATGTTACTTTTCTTGTTATAACTTTTATATAACTAACAAATATTTATTTTTATTTCAAATGAGTGTTGTTAAAGTGCAGCCAGAGTTGGAAACAATCTAAAATATTATGTTTTATTATAAAGTTTAATTCAGTTTAACATAAACCTATTAGAATTAAGTGTCATATACGTATTCTAATCACAATATATTTTATTGCTGTCAATTTGATTTTCTCCAAGATCTATGAGTCATTTCAAATAACAATACTATGTCTTCCAAACAGTTTTGGACTCATGCAATTTTGAGTAAAACTAATTATTCCTTCCACACGTATTTTATTACAATTAAAATTTATTCATGTAACCAAGTTTGAGTCATATGTCGACAAACAAAATATTCTGTAGACTGTTCAATTACCCTAAACGTTCCTTTACGCTCCGTAACGATACATTCGGAACTCCTCGCCCATTCGCTGCGAATAATCTCGGACATATTTAGACGCTATTTTGAAACTACCGTTGTTGAAGTAAACAAATATACGATCGTTTAGGCAATGAGTGATGTTCGTTTTTAGTCCGTAAATTTTGGAACATCACTCATTGCCTTAACGTCCGTATATTTGTTTATTAGATTAGATTATTCGCAGCGAATGGACGAGCAGTTCCGAATGTATCGTTACGGAACGTCTTGGAACGTTTAGGGTAATTGAACAGGCTACTGATTTTAGAATTGTTCCGATGATTCCTTGTTTTTTAATATATAAATGTAAGTTGGTGTATCCTTAAATCGAAATTTTGGACAAAGACTTTTTGAAGGCAATGTAGAAATCTAGTACTCAACATTATTGTTTATAACTTGATTTTATTTTAACCAGTAAACTAACATGAACATACCAAATATACTCAAAGTTAGAATTAAATAATTGTCTCATATTCTGTTAATGATTATTGCAACAAAATTTTCTGATTATAATTGTATTTCACCTGCTTTCATGGAACACAAACATCTTGAACGAACAATTACAATCATAAACAGATCTTAAACATTCAAAATTTTATATTGATATATAACAATATAAAAAAACTAATTCAATTATTTAAAAAGCAATTAATAGAAACCCTTGAAAATAATACCGACTCATTTATTTGGTTACAAAATATGCAACTTTAATTAAGATTTATGAAAGACTTTAATTATTAATGGTAAAACTGATTGACAGCCTTTCATTTTAGAAAAATACGCCCATGCATAAAAAAGCAATACAAAATGGATATTTTTTATAAAAAATCATCACATACAATCAGTTTTTATATACTAGTTTACTACATTACTATTTCTGAATCAGTTAATTTAATCTATATTAATTGTTAATAGCTCGAAATTTTTGCAATTTAGATTGATCCCTCTCAAGTCCACGTCCTGGTTATTCATTGCAGAGATTGTATAAATACCGAGGTAGGTTTTAGATGTGATTTAAACCAACGCTGAACTTGCTATACAATTATCATATGTTTACATTAATATGTATTGTGCGTTTTTTCTCAACTGTCAAAACATGAATAATTTCACGGTGACTTCGTGCTCTTTGTCTAACACTCGAGATATCGTATTCACCGTGAAATTATTCAAACTTTGACAGTTTAGAAAAAAGATCAATATAGTGCGTACAAAATAACAAAACGTGTTTTGGTAAACATTGAAAATGCGACAATCTATTTCAGGGGTAGGCAGTATTGAAAATAAATTGTGTGTAAATTATTTTAACAAAATTAGCACGGCGGATAAACTACCACCACTTAATAAATCATGCTTGTAATGGTAGAACACTTTTCCATTACATCAACAACTAAGACAATCGTAAAACATATCACGATTGTTTATGTTATTGTCATCTTGAGCATCCCTCGTCGTGGATTAGTACATTGTATTGTTATCATAAACAGTGGGTTTTTTTTGTTCGAACTATACATGTATGTATTTATATATGATGGCATATTTTTACCATATAACATGTGAACAAATAAACGACATGTTCTGTTCTGCTCTGAAAACCAGCCCAAACACTCGATCACGCTTTTTCCATGAAACAGTAAACTTCTTGCAGCAAATATCTTGAAATAAAGCTATCAATTTGCATGTAACCGATGTATACATATTGATAAGAACTAAAAAAAGCATGACATAAAACCCCAACCTAGCTAATATATGGTTATAAAAGATATAAAGTATTTAACTGATTTATTTTAACTCTTCAAGATAAGTGAAATTAACACTTATAAAAAGATAAAATCAAGTTAACAAAGAATGTGGTCTTAGTTTCGTTAAAACAATCTACTGTATTAAATTATATATATATAGCATTGTATCTTATAACACATCGCCTGGTTGTTTTAAACATCATTGTAGGAACTTACAATTTTTAATATGAGTGATTACAAGAAAGTTTCTTATTTAACATGTGTTAGTAATTGTTTTACAAAGAACAAGTTCTATTTTAATATTTTTCACAATATTGCTTGGAACACCAATCTGATGTCAAGAATGCATCTATATCTTGCTCTGTGTACTAAAAGTACAATAAGAAGTGAGTGAATGTTCCATTGATTAAACATTCATAATAAGTTTGCAAGATTTCTGGATACTTAGTTTAAACAATATCTATTTATCAAATAAGTACATATACAATAGAATAAACATGAAAAAATTGAGGATTGAAGAGATAGCATAGCTAATTTTGAACTTCTCTCCTCAGACATTTTTAAGGAAAGAGATACTTCTGGATACTTAAACAGTTATTTTTAGTAATAAGTAATTGTTGTTTCAAATTGTACATTAAGTCACTGACACTCTCATAAGTGAGTTTAAGAAAATTCTTATTTTTCTATTTTCTGAGAAAATAAACAATTAATCGACTTTAGCCGTATTATTTTAACATAGATCACTATCTTCACATCTGGATGGTCGTCTGTTATAAATACAGAGGTTATAGTTTCCTTATATTGATTCTTGACATTACATATACTTATAGGCTAGTTTTATCACATTTCATAATCTTTAATATTTAAAAAACATCCCCCAGTATGATCTAAATAATAACAACTTTCTGATGAGAGCAAATAAACAAATATTCATATAACCAACCGTCTGTGGGAGAAAATTAAGAAACTTGTATCACATTTATTAAAAGTTCAAAATTTCTGTGAAAGCAAAACCACCCACAGTTTCAGTTATTTTCTACATTTAAAGATTACTTGTCTCTTATTGTGTAATAAAATTTAATTCTTAATTTTTAAGAAGGAACAAAATGAAACCATCTGTATCGGTACTTTATAACAGGGTAGGTTTTTACACATAGAATAACAATCTTTTACAGTTTCATGTCAATTTCTACTAAGCTTTATCAACATCAGAATACTGCCTTTCTGCTTCTTTATTATTTTAAACAGTTTTCAGAGTTTATAAAGTTGATTTTTAAGTTGCAATCTGTACACTATCAGCTTTAATAATTTACCAATACTCATGATGTAATTAATTTATGATAATTGTAATCTCTGATACCTATGCTTAGTCACAACATCTGTATGAAAATGCATATCATGATTCTAAACATGTAAGTAATATCTATAGACCTGAGTGAAAAATGTGTTGAAACTTGTAATCACCTAATTGTGCTTTAATAGATTACATCTTTTAAATTAGAGAATAATTCTGTTCTAAATGATCAGAAAGTCTTCACTGGAGGTGACCTGAAAATCATCACGTGAGGGAACCTGAAAGTCATCACGTGAGATGACCTGAAAGTCATCACGTGAGGTGACCTGAAAGTCATCACGTGAGATGACCTGAAAGTCATCACGAGAGGGAACCTGAAAGTCATCACGTGAGATGACCTGAAAGTCATCACGCGAGGGGACCTGAGAGTCATCACGTGATGTGACCTGAAAGTCATCACGCGAGGGGACCTGAGAGTCATCACATGAGGTGACCTGAAAGTCATAACGTGAGATGACCTGAAAGTCATCACGTGAGGAAACCTGAAAGTCATCACATGAGGGGACCTGAGAGTCATCACGTGATGTGACCTGAAAGTCATCACGCGAGGGGACCTGAGAGTCATCACATGAGGTGACCTGAAAGTCATAACGTGAGATGACCTGAAAGTCATCACGTGAGGTAACCTGAAAGTCATCACATGAGGGGACCTGAGAGTCATCACGTGAGGTGACCTAAAAGTCATCACGTGAGTGACCGAAAAGTCATCACGTGAGGTGACCTAAAAGTCATCACGTGAGGTGACCTAAAAGTCATCACGTGAGGTGACCTAAAAGTCATCACGTGAGGTGACCTAAAAGTCATCACGTGAGGTGACCTAAAAGTCATCACGTGAGGTGACCTGAAAGTCATCACGTGAAGGAACCTGAAAATCATCAAGTTAAGGAAACTACAAGTCGTCACTTGAGATGATCTGAAGGGAGGGGATCAGGAACTCATTACGTGAGGGGACCAGGTAGTCAGCATGTGATCTTAGCTGAAATCATCATATGACGTCACCAGGGTAGTATAGAGTAAGTTATAATTCTTTAAAAAAAATTTTCACTTTCCATGTTTCTTTCAAACAATAAAGTACAATCATTAAGTTTACTATGAGACATGAAACAACGTCACAATTTTATAAAAAGTTAAAGCGACGCATTATACAGACGGGATTCATGCCTTTTAAATTTACCCAAATTAGTGACAAATACGAGACCTATCAACCTCGAGTTTATAAACCACTATGAGTATACAGAGCCACAGTATTATGAAACAATTAAACAGTATTGTTATAGTCGTACTCAAATTACGTAATACATGAAATAAATTTACAGATTGTACTTCTTAAAAGAAAGTAAATTCGTGTTTAGTTTAAAAACATAAAGTTTATATTTCAATAATCATAAATAATGAAAGTTATTCACTTATATAAAATAACAAGATCATTAACCAATGAAAATAAATCACACAAAAATTTGGTCAATGATTTTATTTTACAAATTTGAAATCCAAGTAGAACTACAAACAATAGATACATGTATTTAATAAATTACAATAGAAAACTACTAGATTGTGTATTAATATTTACTCATTGTTACCTTTCAATGTAATATGATACTGTCTAAAGAAATATGAACTATTTGTTATGATTTCTATTTGAACGTACTTTCAACTTTCAAGATCTGGACACCTTTACAGAGAATGATCGTCGATTTTGATGTAAAATTGATTTTTATTTCACCGATTGGGCTCAGAAAACATGTTTTTTTTTATGAGTGGCACAGCCACGAGTGAACATGTTATTTTTGCGCTCACGAGTTGAAATAAAAAATCTTAAACAAAAAATTGACGAATTTTCTCTGTATAGCCCGTTCAAATACCCGAACGTTCCATAACGTTCCGTAACGTTTGGGTAGGGAAAACTCAATCCAAAGACAGCTCAACCCGAGACATCTCAATCCCCTAACGGGTTGAGTAATTCCAACTTTGGGTTGAGTTAACCACGGTTTGAATTGTCCCGCATCCGTTACGTTCGCTAACAGTCGTTATTGAACGGGCTGGGATACCTCTGCAAGCTATATCGCGACGCCTTTTTCTTTTAAGATGACGTAGTTTGTCTTTTTATAATAATACCAAAACAACGACTTTATTTATAGTGGAAAACATCAGGGGCGGTTCCAGGATTTTTTTCTAGTGCGGATCCAGGATTTTTTTCTAGTGGGGGGTCCGAACTTTTCTAGGGGAGTCCGAACCTCGAACCACAACTACATTATACACATTTTGCAGAAAAAATGCAACATATTGATAATAAAAACTACATTACCATTAAATCTATGTTAAAGATTGCTTCATGCTACTTAAAAAATGACTTACAGTCAAGAAATACACTAATAGACAGGTACATTTTCCAAATTCTAAACATTTTTTTCACCATATGTAAACAATTTTGTAATTTTATGTAAAATATAATATAAATCTAAGGACATGTTATGCTGTCAGTATGGTTTATGGTGATAACAGATGGGAAGTTTTTAGGAATTCGCACAAATCGTCAATTGACCTTTCTGCTCTGTGTCGATGCCATGTGGAAAGTTCTTGTAATGTTTAACCGTTATTCGTGTAATTACAACAGAACATTGTAAATTAATTATAATGAATGACTTAACATCAGAATTATCATACATCGTGAGAACTTGTCTAAACCAACTTTTAGAGAAATCTAATAAAAACAACCAGTTATAATCAATAAGATTGTAAATCTGTATTTTCTAATTGAACGACATCCGTCATGATTTCCGTCAAACGTATTCAAATAGAATAAATAATTTCAATTGAGTCATAACCGTTATTGACAAAAGGTACGGTAATAGCTAACAGACTTTCAAACATTGATTCTTATTGCATTGTTTATAAATCTATTTACACATTGATTTCTCGTTGCTGGTAAAATAAAACATTGCAAGCCTTCATGAAGAATTCTTTAACTTTTAAGTTAGTCCAACGTTGATTGGTTGAAACTAAATAAGTACACAACATTCTAATCTGGAAAATATTTTCAGGGTGTTTGTGTTCTAAACTGTCCTTCCTTCGGAATGAAGACACAAAATTAACCGCTTTGAATCACGTTTTAACGTTTTCTCTATTTATTTTTAAATTCCCTGAGGTTCCAGACCCCCCGGACAGCCCTCGCGGTATCCGCCATAGAAACAAACACAAAATACTAAATGATTGTCTTTAATTGACTTTAGTTGCTACTGGTTATATGAGAACACGAGAACGTTTAATGTAACATTGACTCTAGTTGAAAGACTGCGTGAAACTTTATATATATAATATGAACTGTGGTCCAATACTTAATTGGTAATAAAGAATAACTGATAACTTTGTTTGAAAAACCTCATTTATCTTTCCACGTTGGAACTCAGATAAGAACTTTTAGAAATTAATCTTCAACAATAATTCTAGGTAATAAATCGACAATATGTTTTTTAATCTTTTCAAAACAATTCACATATATTCTTATATATTACCATTTATTACTCCTCGGTGATTTTCTGATATAATTACGTAGAAAAACATCGATGGGTTCCAATAACATATTACATAATTAAAAGATTAAACACAAAACATTCAAACTGTACATGGAAAGTTTACTTGAATGTTTAGTTTAAAGAACTACAAGTTCTGGTCACCCAGCTCCGGTGCATAAAGAAATTTTGTAAAAGTTTGTCTTTTTGGTTCAAAACATAGTTGTTAATGGAATGATAATAAATCACTGACCAATAGAAAAATAATTATTTATAAAATGACATGAAATATGCAACTTGTTTAAACTATTTGTCAGAGTGCACGGTGTTTATCATTATTATTATTGTGCTTATATCGATTTTGTTTTTTTAAATGGTTCTTAATAATAAATGAATTACTACGAGTCAAGTCAAGTTTGATGTATCTAAATTTTATTGTTTTGTTTTCAGTATTTCGAAAACGTTTGCTAACAAATTGTATATGTACACTTTAACACTTAAGAAAGAGTAGGACGTTAGTTCAACAATGTGATATGTATATTGAATTTCATGGTTTTAATTAAAGCTTGAATTGACTTTAGTTAATGTTTGATAAGATAAAGTTAATGTACTAGTTCTATAAATTTATTTTATTTTAAAAGTAAAACATGTTCAAACAATTCGTACATTATAAATGGTAGTTATCAATTTAATTTATCAATTTACTGAGAGCTAGGGTTCGTAGCGCAGTTGGAAGTTTCTAGTCTAGTTTCTTGAAGGGGCTACGATTAGGGGCTACGATTCGCATTCTACCCGAGCTAGTTTTATCGTTCCTAGAAAAACTGACTAAATATCAATACAATGTATTTCTTGATAAATAAGGTTGATGGAGAAATTGTTCACCTCGTTGTAGGGTGGGTTAGTATCGGTTATAGACAAGCGCCCGGGAAAATATGTTAGGTGCGCTGGTCGTCGTAAAACGATCTTAGATTAGTATAGACACGGCATTAACAAAACTTGTAATAGAATTACTGTCGAAGAATCCGTTCCATCTCGGACAGGATTCAATCCTATATTGATCATATTAGACCGTGACTAACCTACGAGATCATTTGTAATAGTAATAGAGTCCATGTTAAATTTGATCTAAAGATCAGCGAAGATAGTTGTACACTAGGTCTCATTCGAACTGATTTCATCATTCGTGACAACCAGATGAAATTACCCATTAAGTATTGAAATAATTGACATACATATGTAAAATTCAAAGAGTTATAAATATTTTACCTGTTAAAGAAATGACATGTTCAATACTATCTGATCATAAATAAGTTTATATAAAAATCAACAAATATTTCTGACTCTACGTTAACTTTCTTTTATAGTTTATAAATAAATGTCCCCCGTAGATTTTAAATGTACATTAATATAAGTTAATATGTACTTATGTTAAATATGGAAGACTATTTTCACCATAATTATCACCGAGTCTAGTATTATAGCATTGTATTAACTTATATACAGATTGTTTTCTCAATGAATGTTTTATTTGTTTTTTAAATATATGAAGTGTTTTATATTTTTGTATCAAAATAGTAGGCCTTTAATAAATGCCTTTATGCTTTATTATAACGTATACATGGAATATTTCGTCAACTAAATTTATTAAAAATGAACAATTGACTTCCAGATATTTTTAGACTAAATAAAACCTGCTTTATTTGTTTTAAGTCCATCCATTTAAATAACAACGGTAAGAAAACGAAATTTAAATTAAAAATACAAGAAAATAATAACATTTAAATTGAAGTTTAGATATTCAAAATAATAAATTTCAAATAAAAAAATGACTTACCTACATTTTGATATACCTAAAGTTCAATACATTTCACATTAATTTTTGATAGCAATGTTTTCAACAATGTTGAACTGACTTTACCGTCATGTTTTCAAAGATAGTTTCTTATACAAATAAAATCCATTTACTTTTTTTGGTATTTAATCAACAAATAACGTGTGCTGATTGTATATATAACATTCAGAAAGTTTTCACCGATTTGTATGTTTAAAATATTTATTACTCCGGTCTAATATTTGATATCTACTATTTCTATATAGGTTTTACATTTAAAGTTATTTAAGAAAACTACCGTCATTGTACACCTATCTAAACTTGTCGAAATATTGAGTTGTTAATGATACGTTAGGAACAAGACTGTCAGTATAGGTGTATAGAATATTGTAGATATATATTGAAAACCTTAATTGGATAAGTTTCAAATGTACTGATACCAAATAAATACACAAACTATGTTACCTTTCACCTTTTGTATACAAAAATATAAGAAAGAATGATAGTGTAAATTTACTATTTTGTTAATACTGATCTGGTTAGAAAGGATTTTTAAAATATTCTCTTTATTTACATAATAACCTGCAATTCACCATAGTATAGATATAAATCCGTCTATAATTTTATGTACAAATAAACCAAACTGTATACATTGTATTATATACATGGATAGACTTTAAACTTTTTAATTTAATTAAACGCCTATTCTTATATAACTAATCCATAGGAATTGTTTAGAATTATATTCATGTCGATGATGATGATGATAATGATGATGATGATGATGATGATGATGATGATGATGATAATTATTATTATGATGATGATGATGATGATGATGATGATGATGATGATGATGATGATGATGATGATGATGATGATGATGATGATGGTTGTGGTGGTGAGGCTGAAGATGACGAAGATGGCGATGGGGACGACGGCAACGACGACCACGATGATGACAATAATAAATAAAAATTATAATGATAATTTTCATTCGATTTTGATCATTTATTTTTTAAACTTTGGTTAAGATATCTAGATCCAGTATCAAGGGTTGTGAGAAGGAACACAGCGGCATGACTTTTCATAGCTTTTCAAACTTTATAGTTTACTTGTTCTTTAGTTATCATTCTTCATGCATGTTCTGCAGGGGAGACAACCAGAATGTTTCTATAGTATCAAACATACAGAGTTATAATCATTGTCCTGTTTGTACGATTATATTCTTTGTGCCCTAACAAAGTGCACCGTGCTTCGTACATCAACATTTTGACTTTGAAAAGTTCTCCTCCTAGACCACTAAGACAACTTTTCTAAAAGTTGGCTGAAGTGTTCCTGGCATTTAAAAAATTTGTTTATGTATAATTAATCTCATGAAAAACGAAGGAAAAGTCAATCTTATTCTTCAAGGTCTTGTGCTGGTATATGTGGGTGACAGAATCACCTAAAGGTTCTCTACAAAGAATGTTCAAATTGACTACGAGTAGATTCTAATTAATCATTTATTAAGGGGTCACAAATTTTACAAAGAGTTAGGTAATGATATGTTCAAAATATGTTTTAAGTTTCTGTTTATAGTAATAAAAATATAAATAACAAAGTAAAAATGCTGACAAATGATCTGAAATATTCTAGAATCAGAGACATAGATCTCTGCTAGAATGCAGCTACTGAGATGTAGAATTAACAAAATTTCCGGGGGAGCATGCCCCGAACCCCCCTACGTTAACTGTGCCTACACATTTATTTTGGGCAAGCTACGCCCCTGACAAGAAACCAACTTTAAAGATATAAGTCGCGTGATCTGGAAATAATTTAATTTAATTGGTTTTAAAGTTCGGTCAGCGTTTTTGAGGCGTTGTCAATATTAATTTAGTGGTGTTTGACCATAAACCGGAAGCAGGAAGCCGTATCGTTTGTAATAGGAAGTTTTGTAGATTTTGTAACCTTACAACAATCGTGTAAGTATTATTTTGTAGAAAATTGATCTATTGATATATTTTACTTATATCTACTGATTTCAATCAATGCTAATATATTTTGTCTCATGACTACTTCCAATGGGCGTGATATGAAACTGTACATGAATCCGGATACTTCAGTTTTGGATAAGTGAGTCATATCTGCATTTCTGTTTGATAAGTCAGTGTTGACATCTGTCAGTTTAGTGTTTTGTTAGCTTGTTGATATAATTTATATTAATTAAACAATTTTATTACTTTATGTTTTCATAGAATATTTGAAATAAAGAAAAAATGTGGAAGTCACAAGTTGGTGTAAAGGTTTCTGCACCAGCACCAGATGATGATGATGATTGGGAGACAGAGGCTGACTTTGAGGTAAATATATAATTATATACATGTATGTTTGTATTGTTTGATCAAATAGTTTATAGTTGAATAGTTATCAATTAGTACTGACGATCATTTGAAGATTGTTTGGATAACCTTTGTTACGACAAGACTTCAAGAATCTAGAATGTTTACTTACAACTCAGAAGTTTGTAGATTGAATTAGAGCACAGATCATGTATCCCCAGCAAACATTACATATTTGTTCAATATCAGTTCGTTATTAACTTCTATTTCAGCCCGATATTGATTTCTGAAATCGGCACAACATTGGATGTGCAACTCAGCTACATATCGGTCTGATATCAACTGTATATGTGATCACTGATCTGGAGCCCATGTCATGCTGAGTTGACACTTATAGCTGATTAATTGAGCCTTAGCCCTTCAATTATTAACAATTTAAAAATAGACATCTATGTAACATTAAATCAATTAAATTTAAAATGTGTGATGGGCATCAGCATCTGGTCTTATTTAAAAATGTAAATAACGTAAAACAATTTCCAAATTTATACTTGAATGGTCACAAATTTGTATTACAAGGATTTAAATAAACATTCTTAGGCTGTTATCACCCTTAAGATTTTTATATTAACAGTACTCATTCAGTTTAATAAACTTAAATAAATTTCAACCAACAATTAAATGACTCAAATATTACCAAGCAAAATAATTTGATGAAATATGTTGTAATAAAAATATCGGTTGTGTAAAAGTAAATAAAATTCCCGGATGTAGGGTGTGTTGGTAAAATAACACTGTTGTGCATATCATGTGCTCAGCGAGTCTCGTGTCAAACTAATGTATGCCTATTGTTGCAACCCATTTATAGTATGTAAAACTCAAAAAATTCACACATAAATACAATTTAGGACATAAGAATTGTGCAACTAAAATTCTTCAAACTGAATGTATATCAGACCTATGTCAGTTAAATTGTCTATATCAGATAGACATCGGTCCAATGTCGGAAATCCGACTATGATATTCCAACATATAGCCAATATCTGTCCGATATGGCAATGTTTGCTGGGTCTTGACTGGGTTACAAATAGTGCCCAATGAAAACCCGCTAGATAGTGATTGCATCCTTACATAGTCCCAAACTTATTCAATCTGTATTTCAAGCTTCAGGATTTCAAGCAGTGTTTTCTCCTGAGTGCTTTTTTGGCACACTTTTTGTCCGCTTTGGTGCGATGAGAAGACCAGCAGGTCTTCTGGGATGCACTTGAAAAATCGTCATTTGGAGGTAGCAATCGTCCCATCTGCATTTTTGTCAGCAGATTATACTAGTTTTTTCATCCTTGTCAAGCCGGTGCTTGTCAAAGCTAATGTCATTACCTAATAAAGTGCCTAAACGATGTTGATTGTATGTCGTCATATTTCGCAATGTCTGCTCTGAAACTGCGTTGTTTAATGGCGCTTTTTTTACGCAAATGTCAAAGGAGGCATTCTCAATCAAGATCAAGAATTTTGATAATCCTGGATACAAGAATGTTTGATAAGGAAATGATTGAAATCCCAGTATTCAGGGGTGTGACACTTTTGTGGATCGTCGGATTTCCGCGTTTTGGAAAATCCTGGCAACTGTTTTTTGAAAATCGCAAAATTTTCGCGGAAAAGCAAAAAAGGGCGAAAATTTTGAGGGCCAAAATACTAACAGTTCCGCTGATATTAATGAACGTAAAATATTAGCGTAAATCTAACAATCGCGCATCCTCGACTTTAAAGAAGACAATATTGCGTTTTTTTTTCATAAATATTAGCAAACGACATTGTGCTTTTACGCTCATCGATATGTTAATTTGTTCCGTAATAGTTGGTTAGTTTTTTCCCACAAAAATATAAACGAACAGAGTAATGTTTTAACTTTATAAAAATAAAACAATAAAAAGGCGGTATGAATGACAAGTATCAGTAAATTTAAACAAACATTTTTTGTGCGATTGAAGATAGCCTTTCCCTTCAATACCAGCAATTATTTGTTTAACATGTCAACAATGAAAAAACTAGGTGAAAAATCGGCCATAAGTTTTTATTTCAATTTTGCCGAAGAAATCAGCCTAAATTTTTGTTTTTTCACCGAAAAATCGGCCCATTCCCTCAATTTCGACGAAAAAATCGACATTTTTTAGAGTTTGCTCATTTAAACCATTTATTTGACGCTAAAAAGTACATGGAATCGTGAAACTTTTGTTTCATTTATTTAATTTTGTGCCCGGGGGATCGTAATATTTTGTGTGGGTGTGTGTGAAACCAATCTAAATCAAGCAAAGTTGGATAATGTATACAGAAATAAAAATTCTAACCATAGTAATTATCATGTAAATCAATATGCTAAAATTGAAACATACTTCACCATAACAGTTAAAGACTTAGACTCTGCAATTTATAAGGAAATTATGTTTAACCCTTCAAGTGATTTAACTACACTTATTTGCTAATTCAGTCACTGACAGATGTTTTCATTTGCATTATACAATAATATTAAGTGAATGTTGATTGTTTCAAAATATTGATTGTTTCAAAATCAGGCATCATTTAAGGACATGTTTTAGTGAACAAAATCTTGGACTCATTGTCGTTTGGTAGGGACTCATTGTTTCAAAATATGTCAGTCCCTGATGGACTCTTGTTTTCCAGCTTCAAAATGAATCACTGCCTGCCATCAAATGCCTAGGTTGTGTTAATTTTCAAGTCAGTTCAGTATGTGTTATTTATATGTCTATACTTGTAGAAATAAAATGTGTTTACTGTTATAAAAGTTTTGAACAATTTATTCATCCTACAAAAAGATTTCAAAACTTTCTACTTTCATTTTGTGCCAAATGAATGAGCCTTAATTGAATGAAGAATTGATTTCTTTGTTGGTAAATCAGTAAATTCCAGGATCTTCAGGGGCCCTAGTGGCCCCAGCTGATATTTCCTCTTTTTCACTAGCTCTCCTGTCACACCCCTGGTATTCATTACTTAATTTTTGAATATCAACAGTAATTATACCCCCTGATTTTTATTGAGATATTACTTGTCTCGGGCATCGGGTGAGAGGATTATGTCGAAGTCTACCATTAAACGAATTTAAGCATTCAACATTAGTTAAGACACCCAGCTCTGGCCAATTACAAGCTGCAATAATCAATCCTATGCAAACAGTTTGTAACAAGACACATGGGTCTGTTTTGCCATAAAACTGGATCTCATAAACATGAAAACCTAATTCATAAGTTTTACTTTCATGCAGTCCTAAATATGAATACATCACAAAAAGATGCATCAATTTGCTCCCTGTACTATTAGAAGTTTTTAAAATTTGATGTTTGATTGTATATCCGGGGGACCCATAATTTTTGTCATGAACCCATTGTTTTAAAGCATGTGCTTCCATGCTAGGCTCTTTGAATTATTTTTTTAGAAAATATCACAAGTTACTATTCCTAACTCCCATTTTCAATAAGCATCAGGCAACTTTCTTACACTTAAAGACATGTTCCATAGCTTGGCTCAAAACAAAATCCTAGAATGTAAAAAAAGTTTGTGGATTTACAGGAATTTCATATAACCAAAGAACGGATAAATGCTGATGCCCTAGTATTTCCATTTGACCCCCAATTTTTTAACAAAGGGGTCAAACTTTTGACCTTGGAGAAAGCATTGTTCAAGGACAATTTTGATATGGTGGGTGTCGCAGAGGTATCAATTGTAATCCCTTGCCATCAAGTAAATTTTCTGGCAACATGGTAGAGTGTGTGCTTATGATTCAGATCATAGATTTCAATCAAGATCAGATGATGAATTATTTATTTGGATACACTAACAAATTTAAAGTCAAATCTGTGTTATGTGAAATATTTGTATACTATTTAATGTTGTTTACAGAATGATGTGAGTGAAGAACAACAAAGATGGGGAGCTAAAACAGTGGAAGGATCTGGACATCAGGCTTCAATAAAGTAGGTTTTTTTATTACTGACAATTTATCTGTCCCTGACCATTCAGGCAGGCATCTGTCACTGACCATTCAGGCAGACTTCAATAAAGTAGGTTTTATATTATTGGTAATTTATCTGTCACTGACCATTCAGACAGGCATCTGTCACTGACCATTCAGGCAGGCTTCTGTCGCTGTCCATTCAGGCAGGCTTCTGTCACTGACTATTCAGGCAGGCATCTGTCACTGACCATTCAGACAGGCTTCTGTCACTGACCATTCAGGCAGGCTTTTGTCACTGACTATTCAGGCAGGCTTCAATAAAGTAGGTTTTATATTATTGACAATTTATCTGTCACTGACCATTCAGGCAGGCTTATATAAAGAAGGTTTTATATTATTGACAATTTATCTGTCACTGACCATTCAGGCAGGCTTCAATAAAATAGGTTTTATATTATTGACAATTTATCTGTCACTGACCATTCAGGCAGGCTTCAAAAAAAAGGTTTTATATTATTGACAATTTATCTTTATTTTATTTATTGGAGTTAACGCTGTATCAACACAATTTAGGTCATTTCATGGCGACCAGCGCACCTAACCTAGCTTTCCTGGTAGAGGTGAAACGATTAATCGCGGTTCACAAAGAATCGCGATTTTTAACGCTCGATTCGGTTCAGTTCGATTCGATTCGGAAGAGGCAGTTTCGATTCGATTCTTTTTTTAAATACTGTCTTTTTCAGTAGTTTTGTGAGTTGAATGAAACGCCCCTTTTCGGTTAAAATAAGCATTTTTTATAGTAAACTAAAATAGTGTACCCTTATTGACCGACGATTGTTAATCCAGATAAGAGTTGTAAAAAGTGAGACTGCCCGCTGCAATTATACATGTTAATTACGCGTACATGTCAATTAGACCTTATTGTCGGTCACACGCTGGGAGATTAACTCGCTGATGGAAAATCGATAATGGAGTCGTCGAGTTAGTTAACACGCTTGATATCATTCATATATACCTAAGACTGCTACCTACAGAGAATATAGTGATAAAGGGGCCACCAAGATATAACCAGTCGATTTAGTTTTACACGATCGGCAATATTGGGGGATTTTTCTTAAGAAAAATAAATTAAACTATTCACATCGTCGTTTCCTGAAGCATCATTTGTAAAATCAAGATGAAAACATTGAAAACAATAAGTTTTTTAATCACAAAAGATGTTTCATATGAAATTGCTATCTAGCGTGGGTCGCGAAAATGAATGACATAATGCCGAAATGGCTGAAGCGATTTCGTTCCCTATGATACAAAATTAAATCAAGCATGATAAAGTAATTTAGAGATAAACTGTAAACTTAATTGTTTGTTTTGACGTTATTTACGTTTATTTTCGGGAAAATCCTCTTTGTTTTTCTTAACTATTAAAATCGGGCAAAACGTGGTTGGTTAGATTTTATTTACTATAAATTGGAAATGAATTCTATGAAATGTCCGAAGATAATTGTATATTTTCACTAATACGTTCATTTAAGCCCAAAAATTTTATTTTGAAATAAACATTAGTGTAAGAAAGTTATAAATATAGATCTAGAGTTGATAAAAATTAATTTAACGTTTATGATGTTGTCACCAGTGATAGTTGTAGATCTTGAAGTTAACGTAGAGTAGGGCTCCTTGTAATGGGGAATTAGCAGGAATGCCCAAACTCAAAACAAATCACATATAACCTCTGGCGAACAGAAGGGTCAGCCGATTCAACACATCGGCTTAAGAAACTAAACATAAATGTTCTATGATGAATCACAACACTGTTTCCAATTTCTATTAATTTTAATGAGTTCAAATCATCAATAACAATTAGAATAACAGTATGAATTATAAAGCAGGTATTCAATAAGTGTCCAAAATATGTTAAAAGTTAAAACTTCCTATGTATAAACTTATTAACTTAAGTATAAGGTTTGCCTACATATTCAATTCTATCTTTTTTTTCTATAACTTCAAAGTTTTATAGGGAAAGTCAAAATTAGAGGCGGGGTAACATAAAATTATCTAATGTATTAATCAGCCAATAAGAATATTACTTTTTGACAATTACTTGTAAAATAATTAAGTAGCAAATGTCAGGATCTGACATCTTATCAATAAGATTATGAACAAACAGACTAGCATATGTCAATACTTGAGACTGATCAAGAATTTTGATTATATAATTTATCTAACAATAGACATCACCAGAAGGTGTTTCAAACTGAGATAATTTGTTACAAACAAAAAAAACATACTGATTACTTATGTTGATAATCATATTTGAGAACTTAATAATCTACCACTCCACCAAACTCTGTCACCAGTGATAGTTGTAGATCTTGAAGTTAACGTAGAGTAGGGCTCCTTGTAATGGGGAATTAGCAGGAATGCCCAAACTCAAAACAAATCACATATAACCTCTGGCGAACAGAAGGGTCAGCCGATTCAACACATCGGCTTAAGAAACTAAACATAAATGTTCTATGATGAATCACAACACTGTTTCCAATTTCTATTAATTTTAATGAGTTCAAATCATCAATAACAATTAGAATAACAGTATGAATTATAAAGCAGGTATTCAATAAGTGTCCAAAATATGTTAAAAGTTAAAACTTCCTATGTATAAACTTATTAACTTAAGTATAAGGTTTGCCTACATATTCAATTCTATCTTTTTTTTCTATAACTTCAAAGTTTTATAGGGAAAGTCAAAATTAGAGGCGGGGTAACATAAAATTATCTAATGTATTAATCAGCCAATAAGAATATTACTTTTTGACAATTACTTGTAAAATAATTAAGTAGCAAATGTCAGGATCTGACATCTTATCAATAAGATTATGAACAAACAGACTAGCATATGTCAATACTTGAGACTGATCAAGAATTTTGATTATATAATTTATCTAACAATAGACATCACCAGAAGGTGTTTCAAACTGAGATAATTTGTTACAAACAAAAAAAACATACTGATTACTTATGTTGATAATCATATTTGAGAACTTAATAATCTACCAAAATCATTAACATAAACAATTGGCTTGGTTGGAAAAATATAGATTTAAATATTGATACTTAATATATCAGAATTATTAAGTTTTTCTTAAAATAAAATTTTTGCATTAAATGCTCTATGTTACAATGATGTGATGAGAATTATTTTAAATCATGCCAGAGCCAAAAGAAAATATTTTGAAACAAACTAAATTAAGCTGGTCATAGTGATCTACATTTGCTGAATGCTTGCAATTTTTTATTGTCTAAGTGTAACCTTAACTAGTCATTAATTATGGCATTGATGCACTGATGATTAATTTTATTTTGATAATGACTTGAGTCATATACTGTTTGTACGTACATGTAGGTAAGGAGAAATAAACAATTTGTCCATGGGCATTACTTTTCATTAAAAAGTTGGAAATAATACAATTTGTCATTTATATATGCTAAAATGCAGTAAAATATTTTTAACTATTCAAGCTCTAATACCTGTAAAATGGGTATTATTAAAGAATTAGAATTAGAATTTTTCGTCTTCCGGGAGGGAGGTCCCTCAGATAAAAATGCACTGTTCTTAAATATATATATATTTATGTTCTATTGTCTTTGGGTTGTATCTCTTTCTTAATTCTTTTTATAATTTATTTTTTGTTATGTCCTATATAATTCCAGTAGAAAATCGAATTGAATCGAAAAATTGAATCGTTTGATGAAAAATCGAAATCGAATCGAATCATAAATTTTTGAATCGTTTCACCTCTATTTCCTGGACCATTGTCTATAACCAGTACTCACCTACCCTTCCACAAGGCCGGAAACTTCTCCATATTATCTAATCAATGGAGGAAAATCGACATTATTGTCAAATTTTCATGGAAGGGTATAACCTCCCCGGGTGGGATTCGAACCCGCACCCCCTCGGGCACGAGTATCCAAATCCCGGCACGCTACCAACTGCCCTATCGACCCGGGTGACAATTTATCTGTCACTGACCATTCAGGCAGGCTTATATAAAGTAGGTTTTATATTATTGACAATTTATCTGTCACTAACCATTCCTAGGCAGAAACCCTGAAGTTTTGTTTTTGTTATTTGTTTGTGGTGTCATTTTTACATCAAAACAAATTAAAATCTAAATAGAATGTCAGATTTTAGACAAAATATAGTTACTACACTTTAAACTATGTTTTATCTTATTTTACCAGAATGTCAGATTTAAGACAAAATGTACAAGAAGATTACAAGCAGGTTAAAGAGAAAGAATTAGAAAGTGGACCTAAAGCTTCATATGGCTATGGTGGTAAATTTGGTGTCCAGAAAGATCGTATGGACCAGGTTAGAATCTTGTTGTTTTTCTTAAGCACTAGCCTGGTTCATTATGTTGTATAGTCCAAATTATCAACTAACCTGACTTCATGAAATAATGTTCACTAGCCTTAATCAATTTTCACTATTTTTGGACTTTGGTCTAGTCGCTTAAAGTGATGACTTAGGTATATGATTATGAATGTTGTTTTAAACTAATATCTAATTTGCATACTTTATAATGAAATGTTTTATTTGCATGGATTTATTTGAAAGTTTACCCTAAATTATTTTAACAAAACTTGTATGGTTACTGTTATTCATGAGGTTAATGGAAATATTGTGATTGATGTAAGACAGGAGTAGTTGTCCAGTGATGTGAGCTTAGAGATTAAGAAGTTCTGGGTTCAAACCCCATCTTTGGCATTACTAATATTCTTAAGAAAGGTTTACATGTTATTGGTTCACTCCACCCAAGAGTAAATGTGAGGGTGGTATAATTCCATTGTGGGACGCATTAAGTGAAGTAAAAGACTCACCAAGGAGATTGATTGATATAAATCAGTAGCCTGCTGATCAGCAGTTATAACTGTAAAGTGTGTCAAGTCTGTAAGGTACATTGGCATGAAAATTAGACTATGAAATACAACCACTTTACCTTTTACTGAAAAAGGAAAGAGGATCTTATGTATATTAAGATCAGTCTTCTATTAAGACCATGATGATCCTAGTAGTGGAACTTAACTTAATTTACTGAACATTACTTTACTTTACTGTATTTAGTAAAAGCCTTGGTTTTTTAATTCTAACAAAGCAGTTTGTTGATCTGAGAGTTTGACAAATAACTGCATGTTGTATGATTTGTAATGATTTCTTTGTATATATTTAAATTGTTTAAAGTTTGTGCAATGTCTGAATTTAATGTTTTACTGACACAAGGAGGAGAAACTTTATTTAATTAAGCATCTCAGTAAATTAATTGATCGTCACATGTATAAATACAGTATGAAATTGATTTTCCAAATTGGTTTAAAAATATGATTTAAAATTATGTTTTGAATTCAGATCAGACATAAAAAGATGCTTGATTGATTTCTCCTGGTTAATGATCTGTTTTAGTGTATCAATACGACAATTTTTACCAAGATGTCTAAAATCAAGTCTGATGCTTGTTCTGTAAATAATAAAAAAATACATGGTGCATATTGATTTAACCTTAAGTTCATATACTAGTATTGATAGGTATGATTAGATGTTTGCATGTTAGATCTACCTGACTGCCTAACTGTAGAAATGTTTGTATTAAGAGTAAATTAGACATACAGTGACACATACATCAGTGTTTTGTCTTGTTATTGTATGTAATACTGTATTGTCTGGGTATGATATGTAAAAGTCATGTAACAATCAGATTCTTCAGTCAGTCACTACTTGTCTATATATTATATATTATATATGTTGATTGCTATGTGTTTATCTACCTTTACTAACCAGTCTGCTGTGAGTGCCGAGTATCATGCTGAATTATCTAAGCATGCAAGTCAAACAGATGCTGCTAAAGGTTTTGGTGGAAAGTTTGGTGTACAAACTGATAGAAAAGATAAAGTAAGTACAACTATAACCTATATTACTGTATGGGTATTGTTTGTCTGTCTGTCTAAAACAGGTTCGTCTTATGATCCCATGGTAAGGTGTATGTTATAAATGTTAATTTGAAATATATAACTTTTGGTTAATACAACATTAGCCTTAACACAGTTCATATTTCTCTTTTTTAACAATTTTCCAAGTTTATTGTTTTCTATATGGTGAGATGATTGTGAATATATCGAGTACAACCAAAGTTAAAGCTTCTTAAATACAATACAAGACACTGGCAAGAATCAGGAAAATTACCTTACATATCCAACTGCAGTAATATGTAAGGAACACAGCGGAGGATAAACCAATGTAGGAGTGATTTGTGATCCTATACTATAAAAATTAAACTGCTGAATTATGTGATACATACTTTAAATAACTGTTAATTCAGTGCTTTGATTTAATCAAGGATGTTTTAATAAACAAAAGCAGTTGACCTCCTCCTGTAGTTAATTCAGTTTTAAATCTTTTATAAGTTAATAATCTAGAATGTCTATATTGGTGACTTTGAAGGATAAATGTTAATATTTGTTATAATAAACATGTTACATCGTATGATATCATAGATTTATGTACTATTTGTATATTTCAGAATGCTGTTGGATTTGATTATCAAGGAAAAACAGACAAACATGCATCACAGAAAGGTAGGAGAGAGTAAAGTTTGATTGATATTATAATCTTTTTATCTCAGTTTATTGATCTTAGTATCTCAGTTTATTGATATAATAATCTTAGTATCTCAGTTTATTGATATAATAATCTTAGTATCTCAGTTTATTGATATAATAATCTTAGTATCTCAGTTTATTGATGTCATAATCTAAGTATCTCAGTTTATTGATGTCATAATCTTAGTATCTCAGTTTATTGATGTCATAATCTTAGTATCTCAGTTTATTAATGTCATAATCTTAGTATCTCAGTTTATTGATATTATAATCTTAGTATCTCAGTTTATTGATATTATAATCTAAGTATCTCAGTTTATTGATGTTATAATCTAAGTATCTCAGTTTATTGATATTATAATCTTAGTATCTCAGTTTATTGATATTATAATCTAAGTATCTCAGTTTATTGATGTTATAGTTTTAGTATCTCAGTTTATTGATATTATAATCTAAGTATCTCAGTTTATTGATGTTATAATCTAAGTATCTCAGTTTATTGATATTATAATCTTTGTATCTCAGTTTATTGATATTATAATCTAAGTATCTCAGTTTATTGATATTATGATCTAAGTATCTCAGTTTATTGATGTTATAATCTAAGTATCTCAGTTTATTGATGTTATAATCTTAGTATCTCAGTTTATTGATGTTATAATCTTAGTATCTCATTTATTGATGTTATAATCTTAGTATCTCAGTTTATTGATGTTATAATCTTAGTATCTCAGTTTATTGAGATCATAATCTTAGTATCTCAGTTTATTGAGATCATAATCTTAGTATCTCAGTTTATTGATGTTATAATCTAAGTATCTCAGTTTATTGATATTATAATCTTAGTATCTCAGTTTATTGATGTTATAATCTTAGTATCTCAGTTTATTGATGTTATAATCTTAGTATCTCAGTTTATTGATGTTATAATCTAAGTATCTCAGTTTATTGATGTTATAATCTAAGTATCTCAGTTTATTGATATTATAATCTAAGTATCTCAGTTTATTGATATTATAATCTAAGTATCTCAGTTTATTAATATTATAATCTAAGTATCTCAGTTTATTGATATTATAATCTTAGTATCTCAGTTTATTGATGTTATAATCTTAGTATCTCAGTTTGTTGATATTATAATCTAAGTATCTCAGTTTATTGATATTATAATCTAAGTATCTCAGTTTATTGATATTATAATCTAAGTATCTCAGTTTATTGATATTATAATCTAAGTATCTCAGTTTATTGATATTATAATCTAAGTATCTCAGTTTATTGATATTATAATCTAAGTATCTCAGTTTATTGGTATTATAATCTAAGTATCTCAGTTTATTGATATCATAATCTTAGTATCTCAGTTTATTGATGTTATAATCTAAGTATCTCAGTTTATTGATGTTATAATCTAAGTATCTCAGTTTATTGATGTTATAATCTAAGTATCTCAGTTTATTGATCATATTATAATCTTAGTATCTCAGTTTATTGATGTTATAATCTTAGTATCTCAGTTTATTGATATTATAATCTAAGTATCTCAGTTTATTGATATTATAATCTTAGTATCTCAGTTTATTGATATTATAATCTAAGTATCTCAGTTTATTGATATTATAATCTTAGTATCTCAGTTTATTGATATTATAATCTTAGTATCTCAGTTTATTGATATTATAATCTAAGTATCTCAGTTTATTGATATCATAATCTTAGTATCTCAGTTTATTGATGTTATAATCTTAGTATCTCAGTTTATTGATGATATAATCTTAGTATCTCAGTTTATTGATGTCATAATCTTAGTATCTCAGTTTATTGATATTATAATCTAAGTATCTCAGTTTATTGATATTATAATCTTAGTAGTGTCCACCCGGGTTGACAGCACAGTTGGTGGCGGGCCGGGATTTGAAATCTTGTGTCCCAAATGGGGTATGGGTTCCAATCCGTCCCAGGGAGGTTATACCCTTCTATGAAAATTTGACAATCCTGTCAATTTTCCTCCATTGAAAAGATAATGTGGAGAAGTTTCCGGTCTTGTTTGGTGAGTACTGGTTATAGACAAGGAGTCAGGAAAGCTAGGCTAGGTGCGCTGGACGCCGTTATATGACCTATACAATGTATTGCTATGGCATTAAACCCAGTTAAAAAAGAGAGGAGAGCAGAGAAGGGCCTGATGGCATTTATCAACCTGCTTGATTGAATAATGCCCTTAGAGCTTCAGCATGAAGGAATTATTCATTAAGGGCTTATAATTTTAACCTCCAAATAATACATAATTAGTCCTAATACCTTTTTTGCTAACATCAGTTTTTTGTCTTAACTCACTAGCCAAAGACTATGACTAGATAACATGCCCTGTCAAAGATGTTTGTACATTGTCTTATTTGCTAATAATTGTGATAAAATTCTAGGATGTTTTTATAAATTATTCTGCAATATATGTTTGTTTGTATTGAAGATTATTCTACTGGTTTTGGTGGCAAATATGGTGTACAGAAAGACAGAAAAGATCAGTCAGCTGTAGGTTGGGATCACAAAGAAGAATTAGGGAAACATGAAAGTCAAAAAGGTTAGATATCTCAGTTGTACAATGTTTATTATACTTATATATACATGTATCTATAATCTTGTATAAAATAATCACTATATAACATTGTTTGAAATGTCACAGATTTATACACTTGTCTTTAATGTTTTCTATGTTTGGATTTTGAATGCTTAACTAATATTTAAAACATTCTATTGTGCAAACTGTGACAGGTCAAACACTTTATATAATTATAACCATAATGCACCTTAATTTTATATATCTCATATTTAATACTTTCTCTCATGCTTTTCACCGAAATTAGTTATTTGATGAAAATATAAAGTCTAATATTTTCATTGTAGTCTAAATGTAATTTTTTTATATCAATCAATTTAAAAGAAATGTGACATCAACTTGGAAAAGTGATGTTGTGTTAGATTTGTGTAAAAGTATCTCTCACAGAATTGTAGAAAAAGCATTAATTTTAATGTATATTTGTCCCATTTTATTAAGAGATTTATTTTAACTAAAAAAGTTTTCCATTTAAGATAATTATTATGCTTCTTCTATTTTCTAAGCTCACTCGATGAAATAGAAATCAATCTTACTCTTAAGTGCAGGAATACCCTTTATTAACTATTTCATGTATCTCTTTTCCTTGACAGAACATATACTTAATTTATATGTATGTATAAAATATCTAATCAGTACTGTGAGAGTTCAGGGACCATTTGATGATTTAAACTTACTATCCATGTATAAAGATGTTTTTTATTTTTATCAGTCTTAAAATTTTACTTATACAAACAAGTTATTACAATTTTACATGCATTAGAGACACATTACAACCAGGTCTATAGTGCAGTTGTAGCGGTCTTAGATTTTGATTCTTGTGTCCCGATGGAGGTACAATTTTGAATCCCACATGGACCAGTTTTACCTTCCATGAAAATTTGACAATAATGTCAATCTTCCTGCATGAAGTAGGTATATGTAGAAAGGTAGGCGAGTACTGGTTAATGACAAGGGTCCAGGAGAGCTAGGTTAGGTGTGCTGGATGCTGTTAAATAAGCCTGATTGTGTTGACACAGCGTTAAAAACCCAGTATTAAAAAAAGAGACCCAATAATTACGTTAAACCATTTTGCTTTCTAAATTTAACTTAAGTAGTGTAGTTTTTAAAGGATACACAAACATTACAAAAGAAAGATAACATTTTTTTAACTCACAATGTTCTGTCCATACATTTTGAAAATAAAATCATTTCTGTATTAAATAAG
Source organism: Mactra quadrangularis (assembly GCA_025267735.1). Taxonomy (NCBI): domain Eukaryota; kingdom Metazoa; phylum Mollusca; class Bivalvia; order Venerida; family Mactridae; genus Mactra; species Mactra quadrangularis. Next base: position 5,733,987 of record CM046309.1, read on the forward strand.
AACTGTACGGTGTTATACATAATGAGCTTCTTACTTCCTGCACAAATCCTGCTTGGCTTACAATCTGATAAAAAACTTGATATCAAATTCTCTGCTTACAGAAAGTCTCGGCATATTTAATCTGACAAGCTTACTATACAGATAGTGTTCGGATGACATTTGTTGTGTTATGATAATCATGAAGCAATCATGAAGCAACTCACAAGAATTGTTCAATCTCACTGCAGTTATTACATACACAATCACATAGCTCAGATGATCTGATCTTAATCTAGAAATTACACAATTCTGATACAATAAGAAATGTTTTGTCTGTATAAAAGCTATTAATTGGTTGGTTATCACAACAAAGGTCGTCTGAACATGACCCCATGTGTGATGTTGGGAGATCCTTTGACATCTGTTTATAAGATAAATGTTTATTGAGATTGGCTTAGCCTCAAATTAATCATGTTCTTTGTATGATATTCATTCTCTATTTAATTTGCTTGATTCATGTTATTAATATATACTCCCAACATTTTCCAAACAGTGCTATTATATGTTGATTCATTTATCACTTTTGTTGATAAGTATTGAACTGACACTTATTTAATGTCTGTTTGTAATTGTAATGAGTTTGTTTATACCTGTCATTTTTATGAAATAATGAAGATATTGGTTTTAGAAATTTTCACAATTTCAAAGAATATGTTGATTTTACTGTAAAGTTTCACCGAGTGGATCATCAAAATTGATGGTCTTAATAGAGGAGTCATCTGAATGAAGGAAATTTTTCTTCTTAAATAAAACATTTGGAACTTAAAATGATAACTTATCTATAACCAATGTGGTCTTTACAGTAGAACTTGTTTGTAGTTCTAAATTTTGTTCTACATAAACTTCAGAACATTCATTAAGTGTCAGTTTACTTATTTACTGCAGTTATTATTACAAACATACTTGGCAGCATTCATCTATATTACTGGATTAGAAATCATGTGACTTTCTTGGCTTATAACATGTATACTGCTACAATCATTTCACCTTTATGTTCTACTTGACCTACATCAGATCATGTCAATGTGATTGTTCATGTCAAATAGAATGATCTAATCCAGTATATAGATCCATGTCTTTCAGATTTCCAGAGGTTCATATTAAACTTAACTTATGTAAACTTCAATAAACTTGATTAATGGGCCTCAGTTTCATAAAATATCTTACACTGACTTTAATGTATACATGTTCGACTAAACCATATTTTACATTTGATACTAAAAGTATGGTTGATAACCTGGTTGGTAGCACAGTTGGTAGCGCACCGGGATTTCCAATCTAGTGTCCCGAGGGGGATACTGGTTCGAATCACAACCGGGGAGGTTAAACCCTTCCATGAAAATTTGACCTCCGCTAAAAAGGTATATGGAGAAGTTTTCGACCTTGTGGAAGGGTAGGTGAATACTGGTTATAGACAAGGGTCCAGGAAAGCTAGGTTAGGTGTGCTGAACGCCATTTTATGACATATACAATGTGTTGCTATGGCATTAAACCCAACAAAATTAATAAATAAAATAAGTAAGTAAGGTTGATATTCAATAGTTTTGAACTAATTTTCAAACAAGGGTATTAAGTTTATAAGATCATGTTTGTTGCCTGGAGCCTTTCTTCTATAATTTTCTGTTGCCCTACAACACTTGGTCAACATACTCACTGTCTCTTAAGATTATGAAACTGATTATATGAAATATATTTGAACTTGAAATATTTTGTGAAACTGTGACCACATCTACTGAGCCAATGGAAATCTGGATTTCTGCTGGAATTATGTGTTTATAGTGAATGTTCTAAACCACAGTATGAAGGGTTGTAGGTTGTGAGTGGATTTTTTCCTTAATAAAATGACATCCATAGTCGGTGTTTTCCCTAGAAAAGAAATTCCCCATCAAAAGTTAAAAGATACCACTACTGTACACTGTACAGATAGGGAAGTTAAATCTTAGAACAACAATCTACTATACTGTATTAGAACAATCACTATAAATGTCATATAACACATATATAATATAATTATAAACTTCATACACATGTATCTACTGTGCACTATAATTATAAATGCTTATATATCTCTTCCCTATATGTTAGATTATTCTAAGGGTTTTGGAGGTAAATATGGTGTTCAGAAAGAAAATATGGATAAAACTGCTGTTGGTTGGGAATATCAAGAAAAATTAGGAAAACATGAGTCACAGACAGGTATATAAATATAGTAATGTAGGACTATAGTGTCTAGAGTTGAGTATCTTGTAATGTAGAACTATAGTGTGTAATGTCTTCTAATAAGTGATGATATTATATCAGTCATGATGTAGTAATTGTGGTTTAATGACTTCCATGAAAGTACCAATCATATGATATTTTTTGTGTATTTAGATATTTGCCCAAAATTTATATACCCGCTACTGTGAATATAGAGTAAAGTTAATTGAACAAAAAAAACAAACAAACAAAAAGCAAAGAAACTTTTCAGATTATAAATTTGAAGAATTCTCGAGGGGAGGTAATGCTGACCTTTAAAGGAAAAGTAATAAAATGGTTTGATTAAGCATGACACAAGTTTGCAAGAGTAATTTCCCTTTGATATCATGATATGAGTATTACTTTTTAAATTCTAATACATGTCTAATATAAAATGTGATGTCACATTATATTGATTAAGGTTACATTCATAGTGATGTCTAGAAATTCTGTCTTACAGTTTAACTATACAATAGAACAAGTTATTAATTATTATATACAATAAGAAGTCAGATATATTCATTTTAACTATTAAAGTACATGTGGATGATTTGTTGTTATGTTGGACTTTCAATACTTTGATTACCAGCTCCAGACTGGTTTGAGAATCATTTGCTGACAATTAGATAAGAGGATGAATTAGACTCATTGGAATGCTCCAAGTTTACAATAACATTATAATTTATGGTTTTTTTATTAATGGTTTATTCTTTAAGTGTTATTATCTATCATAACTTTTTCTCTTCAGATTATTCTAAAGGATTTGGTGGAAAGTTTGGTGTACAGACAGACAGAAAAGATAAATCAGCAGTAGGTTGGGACCATCAAGAAAAATTAGAACAACACGAAAGTCAAAAAGGTTAGTTATGTTAACATGTTCTATATTATATTTTATAATACAATGTACTTCAAATAAATTTGCCGGCTTTTGATTGGCTGATAGAGTCCGCGAAAAAATCCATATACACCGTGTGTGAGTTCATATACACCGTGTCCCCTCGGGTAGAATAAGTCATATACTACCTGAGCCATCTCGTCGCTGATTGGCTGAAAATACATCACATTCCAAATATGGAACGCACCAATATCAGATGGATTATGTTGAAGTTGAAAGTCAGTAAACTAACGTCCATTTTTTCAAACAACGACGATTCATAGGAAATAATGTCTTATAATTACAACATTTTATTGTGAATTTTGTTGAAGAACACGCAAAAATAAGCGTGATTGCCAAGAACTAGTTTGTGTACGACTTCCATATATGGCGAATGCGCAGTAATACACATTTGATTAACATAAATTCATAACTTATGTCCGCCATTTTTTCATGGTTCGAAACTGTTTTTCTTATAAGTCATGACATGAATGAGCAAGTAAAACATAATAATGTGTTGTACTATATAAAATAACGTTTTACCCAAGGTTTTTAACATGAATTACAAATCTTTTACTTACAATACTCTAAACTGTAGAGACAAAATTTGACTCTTCCGATCAAGGCAAAGCTTCTTTTTCATTCGCATGTGACTGTGTGACGAAATATCCAGTCATTATGCAATTAATACAAAGGTTGACTTGCTTCACACTCAGGCAAGCCAAGCTTTGCATTACGTTTAAATAATGAAACTGGCTGTCAAACGATCTTCTCAAATAAGAATCCACGTAGTTTCTCACTACTCTATTTTCGGAAAACCATTTCCATCGAACCATCAGGCCATACAATTTATCCCGTCAGCAAGTAATTCCTTGATACAGTCCATATATCCATATCGCCTGTGTGTATTTTTTCTTCTTAAAAAATCCTTGTACTTCCCGATCTTTAAATCCACGAGTATTGTTAGTTTAAACGTCAAATAGTAAATCTTACAACACATCAAAACATGGTCGCCTCTATGACGTCATCATGATCAAATGTAGATCAAGGTCAATAAGCAATGGGGTGCGCAGCGAGGAAATTGAAGTAAAAACCGCATTTTTTTTTGTACATTTTATAGCTGTTGACGGATTTTAATTAGATTTGAAGTATTATAAAATCGTAATAAAGATTTCTGACGGTGTATATGGGTCCTTCTACCCCTCGAAGCATCATATAACCCCTCGGCTAATGCCTCGGGGTATATTTACTATCGGGGTAGAAGGACCCATATACACCGTCAAAAATCTTAATAACTAATATTATAACAATTACAAACTAGTTAAACATAAATATTTCAATATTTAGTTCTATATTAGGTCTTAGACTAGTGAGTTTAATTCTGGGTTTTCCAAACTATTGTGGTTTTCTAGAGTTAACTAGAATGCTGCAAGTTTCACCTCTTGAAACAATTCAACTAATTAGTTGATTTTTCTCCACTGTTTTAGGCTATTAAAAATGTCACAAATAAAATGTTACTTATTCCATGTACATGGCCATCATTTATAAGTTATAACTATAACATGTCATTGTTATATAAAATATTTATTTACAGATTTAGCTATCACAATGTATTGTCCGTTATACATGTGTTAGTTATTGAACATGTTTTACTTGGTGATTTGTTTTAATCTTTCACTTTCTGTCTCTATCATGATGTTATTTTTTTATTTTGTATATTCTACTATCTACTCTTCTTGTATATTTTTATATAAAAGTTTACTATGTTTATGAATGTTAAAGCATGGGTGGTGTAATTTTTGTTATGTTGAGATTATTAACAAAAAAATGTTATTGAAATTGTTCCATAAGATTTTATATGATATTTAAAAAAAATTGCTCTGGGTTTAAGATGATGATTTGATCATATCTTAGTGTGTTACCTTTTTATGGTGCCATGCCTTATGTTTTTAGACTATATTTAGTATTGACTGACATAGTTTATAGTTTCTTACATAATTGTGTTAGACCAGACATAACAATGTTACCAGACCAAAGTTAGTTGTATCTTACTTAAGTTAATGGTGTTTGACCTCAATTTAATGGTGTTTGACCTCAATTTAATGGTGTTAGACCTCCATTTAGTGGTGTTTGACCTCAAATTTATGGTGTTTGACCTCAATTTAATAGTGTTTAACCTCAATTTAATGGTGTATGTTGTTGATGTAGATTATTCCAAAGGTTTTGGTGGAAAGTTTGGTGTACAGACAGACAGGAAAGATAAATCAGCATATGGCTGGGATCATTTAGAAAAAGTAGAAAAACATGAAAGTCAGATAGGTACATTGTTGTGTGAATACAGATTACATCTGAATTATAAATATGAATATTAATATTGATTTTATTACTAGTTTAGACATTTGTGTTGACTGATGCTTACTAAAGTTGTGTATTTGTGACTTCTATTTTAAAGTTCAGTGAGACTTTATTATACAACACACATAAGGTTGGATACCATTTAGAAAGAACTGGCACTTGTACCAATAAAATGAAATGGTATTTTAAACAGTACTGCTACCAGTACTATAAAACAAATGTAGTTCTCTGTACAACAAAGAATCAATTAACAAAGTTAAATATTTTGTGGTCAACTATTAAGATGATTGGTGTTATAGTTAAACAATTTAAACTAAGACTATTCTTTATTTGGTCACTAGTAGAAATGACTGGGGATAAAATTGGTGGTATTGACATAGTATTACTTCAGCATATTAAGTGTGTATGTGTATTATAACACTTGAGTGGATTTTTTTGAAGAAAAAATAACACACAAAATTTATAAAGAATTCACTTAATGAATTAACAAATGTTAATTACAGTTTTAATTAAGTGACTAGAAGCAGAAAGAAATAAAGAAATATGATGTCATTTCTGCTGTGTTAAATATGCAAAAAGCAAACATGTATTAGAGTTTTTCAAGAAGTGCAGTTAAAAATCATTTTATCAGTCATAGAATGTCCAACCTAGTTCTATAAATCAATATTAAGCTTGCTAGAAGACTTGATGGTTGCTTTAGATTTTGTTTGCTTTTTATAGTAACAATGTTTTTTTGTTTTATGATTTGATTTGATGATATGTTTTGTTGTAGAACTGCTTGAGTAATTTTTCTGTGTGTTTTTAAGTTGTTTTAGTTTTTTGTATCAAAGTATGCTCCCGTACAAACATTGTCTAAAAAGTTGCATGGTTGTGTCATGTATAGCTTGGTTTGAATGCTAGATATATTTAGTTAGTTGATAAGTTTGATTGTAATTTTGTGACATCATACCTGTATGACATCACAGTTGTGTGACATCATAACAGTGTGATATCACAGGTGTGACATCATAACAGTGTGATATCACAGGTGTGACATCATAACAGTGTGATATCACAGGTGTGACATCATAACAGTGTGATATCACAGGTGTGACATCATAACAGTGTGATATCACAGGTGTGACATCATAACAGTGTGATATCACAGGTGTGACATCATAACAGTGTGATATCACAGGTGTGACATCATAACAGTGTGATATCACAGGTGTGACATCATAACAGTGTGAACCATTCCCGCTACTGATGACTCAAAGTGCAGTTTGCAAACAACAGTGTGATTAGATGTTATAATTTATATCCTTGATAAGTTATATTTATCAGGTTTTCATACTTATTACTCCTAGATAGTTCTTGTTTTAAATTTATCATAATTCTGGTAGATATGAAGTATTTAAGGTCTATATAACTCATATATTATGTCACATCAATCTCAAAAATTATCATTATTTTTTGGTCATGTATCTAAATGACCACAGCTCTGAGAAAATTTGTAAAAATATTATTTGGCAACATTAAACATGCATTGTATACATAGTCATGAATTTCCATACGAAATATCTGTAAATTCTTTTTGGAAATTAAACATAATTGGTACATGCTTTACAAATACTTATTAACACGACAGTGTATGAATTCAATTATTTTTTATGAAAAAAACCTGCCGGGAAAGTGGGCATTTTCATTTATGAAACTCCTTCAGTTGTTACCATGTCACAAAATTATAATGAAAATATGAATAAAGAAAAAAGTATGATAATAAAGAGACGACACACATATTTTGGTCTTTTTTTGAAAACAAATGTTGTAAAGTGATATATAATTAATACTCAGTCAATCAGTTACATGTAATAAGTAAATCATAGAGTTCCTACTATGTTACTAGTGTTTGCGAAATTACAAAAAAAAACTTGTGCAGGAATTGAACCCGGGGTATTTTGATTGACAAGTCAGTACTTTACCTCTGCACTACAAACTGTTTGATATGATACAATCGTTACTTTTCTATCCATCCCTTATATTGTCACTCATTAAAGCAACAAAACTTGACGAATGTATACAAACTATGCTGTGAATTGGTACGGAAACTAATGAAGTGCATGTTTAATGTTGTCAAATAATACTTGTGTGTGAATTCATATAAATGTTGATCATCATATCTTTTGTAATGGTAAGCCAACCAATAACCATCTAAATTCTGTTGCTGGAGAGCTGCTGGGTGTATTTACTTGTTATCAACTCATTCCATCAGTCTTAGTGACTGGTCAACAATTTTTGTCTTCTAAGTTGCTTACATAATATTGTACCAAAATGGAATATTTTAAAATCAGAGAATTAAGGACATTTCTTAGCATTATTGTTAGTGATGGAGAATTGGACAAAAAACATAATCGATAATCGAATTGAATCAAATGTAATTAATCGATTAAAAATCGATTAATAATCGAAATTTGTACAAATGCTTTCGGTATCTCGACAAAAGCTTTCCTGAGAAAATACAGGGATTTTATAATACAAGTAGCATTAAATCTCTGAAAAAAAATAGGAAAAACACTTTATTCAAGACAACATCCTTTATTTACTTTAATCAAACTATATTTGCATGATTAATTTCTTTGAAAACATTTTAAAAACAAAGGAAAATATTAAAATCACAATACTAAGACTTAATGCTCTCAATTTAAATCGGCAAGTATAGTGTATCTGAGTCAGATAATGTTATACAATATGAAAACTATGTATTGTTGGTATGAATTTTGTTACACAATATCATTTTGAAACCGCTAGCAGTGTACCCCTTCATCATCTATAAATATCTTTCAGCAATAGTTTGTTTTTTCATAATTTTCATAAGGAAAAGATGTTGGTACAATTGTTTAATATCATAATTCACAAATAAATAATTCATTCACATTCTGTCTGAGTCAATAAATATGTTTTCTGATAGATTTATCCAATGCTATAAATGTCCATTCAATTAACTTTTTTTCTGAACAAATTCATTCAAGATGATTTAAAACTGATACAGGTAAAATAAAATTAAAATGTTAGTAACGTGTCGGTTACGAAAATTATTGAGGACGAATGTTTCACAATGCAGAGCGTTATCCTATTAATCACCCTTAAGGATGGATCTTACCACCGTGTTATGGAGAACCATCATGAAATAAACTAGCTTGGTTCAGCTTCTATGTTTATTGGATTCTAGTGAGTTAATGAATTTTAAACTTCATTTGATACGAGAATAAGACCGTATCCGGATGTTGAACTTTTACCATACCTCACAGAGTTTCCCAAAGAGATTTGGTCGTAAATTTTAATTAGTTTATTGACCTGTAAATCTAATAAATTGAGTGTGAAGATTTATAACACATCTGATGTACCAAACGTTTGTTATACAATGTGACATTTAAATTATCACACGTATCAAGAAAGCCGTATCAAGACTCGTACATTACATCAAGAGCTTTTTGTAAATTGCTATTTATCTTTGAAATTCGCCGACATGTATATTCAAATTTTTGTTTGATATTTGACATGTGAAGGACGGGTGGACCAACGCGTTTGACTTAGACTGATTAGTAATTTACTAAATAAGACTGAAAGTTAACCTTATTGTCCCTTGTGTACAAGTTTAAACTGAGGTCAGTTGTGGCAAAATGTGCGGTTTTGAAACAACCAGCGACAATCGATTTTCCTTAAAGAAAATCGATTGTCGCTGATGTAAGCGCCCAGCGACGATTATTCGATTCTACTCGATCATCGTGACATCACTAATTATTGTTTATCTATTTAGATCTGTATGATTATTTCATAACACAATATACATACATTAAAAAATTAACTTTGTCAATCAAACAGTAAAATTATACAGACATATACCTTTTGATATCAATAAAATATTTCTATGTGTTCAGTTTATAATATGATATCAACCATAACTAAAATATATAAAATATAAATATGGTTTGTAGATTACATGAACAATTTGTATTAAGAAGAATTTGGTATGTGTGAATGTTCGTGTTTATAGATATTTTTGTTGTTGTTATTTTGGCATTTTTTTTAATTTCTAAGTGGTTCTGTATTAGTTAAGTTGCTTTACCTAAATATTATCAGCATGTATTTAGTTGGATAATGACTATTTATTGTTTGTGTTATATATAGTTAGATTTTGCTATTTAATTTAGTTTGCTATTTGCTTTTGGTTTTTAACGTCATATTCAACACATGTTTAGGTTATATATACGACGGCCAGCTCTTCCTACTATAGGTTTCCTGGATACTTTTCTATCTCCAGTACTAACTTACCCTGCCACGAGACGACAACTTATGTATAGGGTATGACCTACCTGGACCGGGCTTGAACCCGCCATCTCCGGATTCAAAAGTCAGACATGCTAACCACTATGCCACGGCCGCGACTATATTAAATATTTAGTAATGGAAATTGTCTCATGACATTTTCTTAATTAAAGCCTTTTCTTTTTAACATATTTCTTTCTTCACATTTGACCTAATTCTTCTCATTTCACTATCATTGTCAAGGTAATATTTCAACGTCATGACTCAAGGTTATGTTACGAGGTAATGATTCAAGGTCATGTTACAAGGTCATGACTCAAGGTCATGTTATTAGGTCATGACTCAAGGTCATGTCACAAGGTCATGACTCAATGTCATGTTACAAGGTCATGACTCAATGTCATGTTACAAGGTCATGACTCAAGGTCATGTTACAAGGTCATGACTCAATGTCATGTTACAAGGTCATGACTCATGGTCATGTTACAAGGTCATTATATGGACTGACAACAGAAAAGAACATTTGTGCTTGATTGCTATAATAGAAATATTGCTGTTGTATTCAAATAGTGACACAATGTCTTATAAAGGTCATACTTATTAAAACTACATCAGTATATAAAATAATGGTATATTAACATGTTATATATTATGTAATTTTGTAGATCATTCTAAAGGTTTTGGTGGAAAGTTTGGTGTACAAACAGACAGAAAAGATCAGTCAGCAGTAGGCTGGGATCACCAAGAAAAAATAGAGAAACATGAAAGTCAAAAAGGTATAAAACATTTTCATCAATCAATCACTTAAATGCCATTTTCAGGCTTCATTATACATGCATGTGGATGATCTTCCCTACTGATACCATTTCTCTACACCAGAATGATAAATGGAGAAGATTCAGTATTCTAAATATTGAAGTGGACATACAATTATCTAATTCTTGCATTGTAGAGTTTCCTTATCTGAAGAAAATGGCAGCCAAAAGTTAGATAAAAAAGTCATACAGATTTTTGTGATTTGTCTTTTGTTATATCTATGTTTGACATGACAGTAGATGACTTTCAAGGAAACTTTTTTGTGATTGACTTGAACCTTTCACTCCTTCTTGCAAGTCGGATACTCTACAAAATTAAAAGTTGAAGAATGTTAAGTTTGGTTTAAATTCTGCTTCCCTATATATGTTCAGCCAACTACAGTTATTGTAACATAACCCCTGATTGTTTAAATTACCTTCAAGCAGGTGACCCTCACAGTAATCATTTACACCTGGTTGAAGTAGAACAACAGTAGCTAAATTTCTTTCTCAAAGGAAATTAGCTGTGCTTCTTGTGGGGTTTCAATCTTGGATGGTTTTATCTATAAACCAGTTCATTGTTATTGTTATGAAGTCTATTAATAGTAACAAGTAGCTGATAAGAAATACAGGTAACCATTTGCTGGTTGGCAAGAAATGATAGCGAGTAGATACAATGAAAAACACAGTAATTTTAAAATTGCAATTACCAAGTCATTTTTCATCAAACAGTTTAGTATCTTATATCACTAAAAAGGTCTTGAAATTCATATTTTGAATATTTAAAAATTATTTGTCAAAACAGAATCATTTTTATGAGGGAGTGTTTAAACCAAGTGCTTCAAACCGCCAAGAAGATTGTTCAAAAGACAGATTTAACTCACCTAATATATCTTTTTCAAATCACGATTTTTATCATGAAAATCGGCCTACAAATAAAAAAGTTATGATTTAAAAATTCTGCTGCTATTAAATGTATGTAAACATTTCTTTCTGCCAATCAGTAAATCAGCCAAATAAAGGTAGCAGGTGCTTGTGACGTCATCTGTGAACTGGTCTATAAAGATGCATCCTACATCTGGACCACTGATCCTAAATTTAAATAACCTGAAACCTTGCTGTTCAATATCACAAATAAATAATATCAACCATTTAAATATACATTCTTGTAAGATATAACTTTAATTGTGTATAATTTCTCTTTCTTTTTAGATTATTCTAAAGGTTTTGGTGGAAAGTTTGGTGTACAGACTGACAGAAAAGATAAATCAGCAGTAGGTTGGGACCATCAGGAAAAATTAGAACAACATGAAAGTCAAAAAGGTTGGATGTTTTCTTATTTTTTAAATGTATAACTTTGTTGTACGTGATTTGTTATCACCTTAGTATTTCCAAACTTCATTAGTCAATCTTAATGAAAATCTCACAATTTTCAGCTTAACAAAAAATCTTATAAATCTTATGTCAACCAAATATCTTACAAATTATAGCATAAACAAAAATCTTACAAAATCAAACTAAACCAAAAATTTCACAAATTCCAGCTAAACCAAAGTCTTATAAATGCGATACCAAAAATTGAACAAATCAAGCTCAACCAAAAGTCTTACGTATTCAAACTTAACCAAAAATCTTACAAATTTTATTTTAACAAAAGATCTTACAAATTTGAACTTATCTAAAATTTTACAAATTTGAACTTAACCAAAAATCTGACAAAATCAAGTTATCTAAAAATCCTACAAATTTAATCTTAACTGAAAATCTTACAAATTCGAGCTAAACAATAAAACTTATAAATTGAGCATATCTAAAATCTAACATAATGAACTTACCTAGAATCTTACAAATTTGAACTTATCTAAAATTTTACAAATTTGAACTTATCTAAAATTTTACAAATTTGAACTTATCAAACATTTTGTAATTTTTACCAAAAATTTCAACCAGTCCTACCCAAAATCTTGTAATTTTGAGCTGAACAAAAATCTTTCATATTCCTCCTTAACCAATGTCATACAAAGTTTGGCGAACTGAAGTTTTAGATGCAAATGATTTGTTTATTCTTTGTACATGTATCATTTGAGTTTAAGATGTGTTTCATATATTGTTCTCAATTTCTTGAAAATATTATCTGAATGATAAGGCTTTATGATACTTTAATGTTTTATAATATAACTTAAAAGTTTTGATGAGTTTGTTCAAATATTCTCTTTTGGTAAAAATCAGTCACATCTCACGATCTAAATGTATTGATAGAACTAAATTTAATGGTAATTTAAAAAATGTTCTGTTTGTTTAATGAACTATCTAAACTCATTACTTATTTTTTTAATTTAAAAAATATGAGTAGGTGTTTCAATGTTTATATATATAATTGTTTTGTTATTTTTACTGTCATTTAGTATTTTATTTTATTATTATTGTTATTATTAATTGTGCTGTTATTTATATTATAGATTATTCTAAAGGTTTTGGTGGTAAATATGGTAAAGATGATAGAAAAGATGATGTAAGTTTGTCTTTATTTTTATTTTTATACAGTTTAATATACATGTTTATTATAACTCAGTTTTGCATACCCTTCTGTACATGTATATAACCTGACTAGGGTTTGAGATATTTCTTACACTAAACAAACAAAATTACTATTTGAAAGCAAATTGTAGTAAAAATGACAGCAACAAAATTGATGAAAGAATTTAGATTCAGGCCATATACCTGCCTCAGTCTGACCAAATGGTCTGTAATGTTTCATATTGCCATCAAAGCCATGCAATATTTGTTAAATTTTTAACTAATAAAAGTACCATGGAATGTTTACTTACTTTAGATTTATGGATTAGAATGATTGGCTTTCATAAAGAAGATTTACAGGTTTAATAGTCATGATCCTCAGTTGATTATTTGTTTGGAAAGATAAATCAGCAAAAACAATCCTATGTTTACCGTATTAGTAGATCACATGACTGTAGATTATGTTATTTTGGTTTGTTGTTAATTCACCTGACTAGTTTACATATTATGTTTAACATAAAACAGTTGTATCCTGTCCTCCTTATACTTGACTGACAGTAGTTGCGGAGTTGGTAGGGCACCGGGATTTCAAATCTTGAGTCCTGAGGGGGGTACAAGTTCGAATCACACCTGGGGTAGTCATACTTATCCTTGAAAATTTGACAATTATGTCAATTTCCTCTATAATTAAGATATATGGAGAAGTTTCCAGTCTAGGTTAGGTGAGTTCTGGTTAGAGACAAGGGTCCAGGAAAGTTAGGTTAGGTGAGCTGGATGCCATAAAATAACCAAAACGTGTTGACACAGCTTTAAAACCCAGTTTAAGTAAATGACAATCAGGAACAACAATATTGTTTAACCAAGTCATAATAATACTTACCTTGAAGACATTTATATATCTTAAAATAGAAACTGTATGTCTGGACTTTGAAACAGCTTGAAAAATATGTATCTTATCTAGGAACTGTCTTAAAAATAGATGACAACTAGAAAGACAATCTAGATTTATAAATCAAAGTAATATCTGGTTTGTTATTCTCCAGTAGTTATATACTTTTGTTACTATCTTACAGTCAGCAGGAACATTTGATGATATGGCTGGCGTATCCAACTCATGGCAGAAAACTAAAGTTGATTCAAGTAAGTTATCATTATCTTTTTCTTATATTATATGACAATGGTCTCACTGTATAATATATATGATTTTTATAAAATACTTAAAAAAGGCAATGCATCTTGGATAAATTGGCATACATTGTATTATTTAACAGAATATAATATAAAACTAGATCAATATTCAATTCTTAGGTGGCGCTGTTTATACTTAAAGATAAAATAAAATGTTGGACCAAACTTTATGAAAATAAAGCAGCCAGGAATATATATAAAGGGTATTATCAATAATTTGAACACAATAAAAAAATTTGACCAAATCTTTCTAGGTAAAGAAGGTGCTAAGAATTTAAAAGCAAGATTTGAGAATATGGCGAGTCAACAAGGTGATGATGCAAGAAAACAAGCTGATTTTGTAAAGAAATCCCGACAAGCTGCAGAGGAAAGAGAAAGAAAAGAATCTGAGGCCAGAGAACAGGTAAATATAACATTGAACAGATATATTGACAAAATCGTTTTATTTAAGCTCACCTGAGCACTTTGTGCTCAAGATGAGCTATTGTGAGGGGTCTGACCAATGTTCTTAAGTGAGTGAGTGCATCCGGGGATGCTTGCGTCCGTTGTCAAAGATTTCTTAAAAATCTTCTTGTCAAAAACCATAGGGTCTACAGTTAATAAGTTTGGCATGTAGCATAACTAGATGGTGCTGAACAAAGATTGTTCAAATTATGCTCCTGGAGTCAAAATTGGCACCGCCTCATGGGTCACAATATTTACATAGAGTTTTAAAAGGAAATAATAAAAAAATCTTCTTCCGAAAAAATTCAAGGCCTAGAGCTTTGATATTTGGCTTGTAGCATCATTCCATGGTGCTTTACAAAGTTTGTTCAAGTTATGCCACTGAGGTTAAAATTGACCCTGCCCCAGGCATAAGATTTACATAGTGTCATGTAAGGAAATATAAAAAAATCTTCTCAAAAACATCAAGGTCTAATGCTTTCATAATTGTAGTAGTATTATCATGAGGTCTTCTACAAAAATTGTTCTAATCTGACTGTGTGAGATGTCCATTATGTAGATTTTAATAGTTATTTCTTGTATCAAGTACCCAAAATATCATGTTTTTCCCCTGCTCTGATGAGGTATAATCATAGCTTTTACTCACTATTAGTAAAAGTCACAAGTCTTATAATTTATCTTATTGTTCTCTGTACGGGTCATATGTTTCACAACCACAATAAAAAAATCATAAGATTTATTCTGGTTGAAGTTTATTCAATGTACATGATATATTATAGGAAAGATTAGATGCAGAAAGATGGCAAGATGATCAACCCACCTATGATGATACACAGGTATATTATACTAGTATACTTATATTATACATATTCAAGACATCTGGCTAGCTCAGTAGCTAGCACACGTCTACTGACTGAGGGGTTGTTGGTTTGGCTCCCCGGGCGGGACATACTTTAGTGGCGTTTGGTCATGAAATAATTTCTATGACCACTCTCCTACCCTCCCTACCTCTGATTCTTAATCAGATATAACCTGTACAACATGTTGCTACAACATTAAATTCCCTAAGGCCATAGTCACATCACATACTTGTTGGTTTTTCTTGCCAAAAAAGGTTTGTTTGTACTGGATGTATCTTTGTTGAACAAAGTTATTTTATTTTACATAATCATTACTGTAAGGCATTTTGTTTTTTTATGGGTTTAATGCCTTGTCAACACAATTTAGGTCATTTTACAGCATCCAGCGCATCTTACCTAGCTTTCCTGGACCCTTGTCTATAACCAGTACTCACCTACCATCCACAAGCCCGGAAACTTCTCCATATGTCTTATTAATGGAGGAAAATTGACATTATTGTCAAATATTCATGGAAGGGTATAACCTCCCAGGGTGGGATTCGAACCCGTAACCCCTTCGAGACACGAACTGGCATTCAATCAATTTCCTTTAAAATCATTACAAATTCTTTTTTGTCACTTATATGAAACAACCAAAGTATTTGATTGAAACATTTACACGATTTACAAACTTGGCATTTTAACTTGTAACCCTTTACTGGCAAGGACTTTGGTAAAAATTATTGTATGCAGTAAGCACTACGAATAAAATATCTTAAACTACATGCTAATTTGCTTGTTTATATAATAGTTAATTTTACAATTTCTTTACTTTGAAGAGTATAACAGATGGTCAAATGACATTACAGTCAACTAATTACAATTTAATATATAATGTTTTGTATTAAATCAATTTAAATCAATAAAATACATGTACTTTCATAGTTTTTGAGCAATAATCACTTGAAAAACTATTATAATTACACAACCAGACAGTTTTAAATGTAGCAACAAGTTCTACAAGGTATAAACATCCAAATTATTGAATATGACGAATAAGTTTGAGAAATCTTGAAAGTAATATTCGAAGTCCTCAGAAATCTTTTTTATCGGTCCATAGGAATTCAGATAATCAAGATTTATCTGTATTATAAATAATGCTGAATTGAGATCTTTGTAAACATTCAAGTATGTGTTGAGTGCAAGGTCAATGCTGAGTGACTAATTAAGATAATTATTGATTCGTATATTGTATGTAATTGTTGTAGCCTGCAGTACAACAACAACAACAGGAACAGGAACAGGAAGTAGAACCAGAACAACAGGAACATGAACCACAACAACAACAGGAACATGAACCAGCACAACAGGAACAGTATGAACAACAAGATGAAGCATATGAACAGGTATTTTCTTACCTTATGTTTTAAATAATTGATTCAGTAAATAATCAATTTACATGTTAACTCAGTCTACAAAATAAGTATATGAAAGTTGTCCGAACAGGTAATTTTAGCAGCTAGCAATATATCTTGTTTGTAGAAATTTGGTTGCCCAAAAGAAATTTTTGGTTGTCTGAACTAGAAATTGGTCGTCCAGGGCAACCAGACACTCCCTAATTTTATGGACTGGATGTAAGTCAAGTTGTTAAAACAATTTTCTAGGTTTGATTTCTCTTCCATTACAATTTCACAATAATGTCATTTTTTTTGTCAAAAGACGTTTTCAACTCCATGTGGAAATGTGAATTTTGGTATTAAAGAAGTCCCTAAATGCTGGTTAGGTGAGACAACAAATGTTTTTATCTGACAGTAAGTTGATAAACTTTGTTAAAACCGTAGTCAACATTATATAGTTAAGTAAAATTCCACTATTGAGGCGATGCAAGGTGAAGATTTAGTTAATATAGAGAAAGTTAATTTTATATTTTAAGAAACATGAGGATTTAGTCTATATAGAGAGAAATTTTATTGAACCTTTTTTGGGAACATTATGATTTAATCTATATAGAGAGTGTTAATTGTATATTTTAAGGAAAAGAATGATTTGATCTATATAGAGAATGTTTATTGTATATTTTAAGGAACATTATGATTTAATCTATATAGAGAGTGTTAATTGTATATTTTAAGGAAAAGAATGATTTGATCTATATAGAGAATGTTTATTGTATATTTTAAGGAACATTATGATTTAATCTATATAGAGAGTGTTAATTGTATATTTTAAGGAAAAGAATGATTTGATCTATATAGAGAATGTTTATTGTATATTTTAAGGAACATTATGATTTAATCTATATAGAGAGTGTTAATTGTATATTTTAAGGAAAAGAATGATTTGATCTATATAGAGAATGTTTATTGTATATTTTAAGGAACATTATGATTTAATCTATATAGAGAGTGTTAATTGTATATTTTAAGGAAAAGAATGATTTGATCTATATAGAGAATGTTTATTGTATATTTTAAGGAACAGAATGATTTGATCTATATAGAGAATGTTTATTGTATATTTTAAGAAACATTATGATTTAGTCTATATAAAGAAAGTTAATTGTATATTTTAAGGAACATGATGGAAGTCAACCTGCTGATGCTGCTTCAGATTATCAAAGTAATGTTACCACGGATACAACACAAGATCAATCAGGAGCTTCAGGAACAACAGCTATAGCTCTTTATGATTATCAAGCTAGTAAGTTTTTTTGTCATCATTTTTAGCTCACTTGAGTGCAAAGTGCTGAATTTGGGCTATTATTGGGGGTCTGACCAATGAGTGTTAGTGCATGTGTAAGTGTGTCTGTCGCCAACAATTTTTAAAACATCTTCTTCTCAAAAACCATATTGTCTACAGTTATGAAATTTGGCTCGTAGTTTCTTTTGAAGGTGCTTTACATAGATTGTTTAACAAATTATGCTCCTGGACTGAAACTTGGCTCTGCTCCTGGGATCACAGTTTTCATCGGCTGAAACTGATAAACAATCTTTTGTCAGATACCCTTAGCATCTAGTTTTCTGGTGAGCAGTCCAGGGTCATCAGAATCCTCTTGATAATCATTTTGTAATGACTAAGGAAAATAATAAAACCACACACACACTGACTGGGAATATAACCAGTTCTCAAAGGTGGTAGGCTAGACTGGTTAAAGGGTTAACCAAACAGCATGGTTGTTAGAAAGGATCATATAGACATCACCATGTCATTGTTACATAAATATTATAACCTCAGTTTGTTCTATTTGAGACATTTATTGTCTGTACAGAATGTATCTTGGTTAACCATCTATTACTCTGTAAACTGCCATTGTGATGTATAAATATTATGCCAGATTAATAATCTAATGACTGAGATATGCAACAATAAGTATTTTCAAGTTATTGTATCAAGTTAAATCAACATCGTTTCACACCCTAATACATCCACAGTAGATGAACATGTCTTAATGTATTTAAAGTTACTGGATACACTTTATAGTTCTCTCTTTTATATCTAATACTGAGAGCACCAAACAATATGATGTCATCAAATATTGATGTCAAATAATAATGACATTATCAATAAATGTGGTTAGAGTGTGGTCTGTCTTATACTGTGAATACTAAACAATGATGATGTCATCAATATGTCTAATAATGATGATGTCATCAAATATTGATATCAAATAATAATGACATTATCAATAAAAGTGGTTAGAGTGTGGTCTGTATTATACTGTGAATACTAAACAATGAAGATGTCATCAGTATGTCTAATAAAGATGATGTCATCAAATATTGATGTCTAATAATAATGACATTATCAATAAAAGTGGTTAGAGTGTGGTCTGTCTTATACTGTGAATACTAAACAATGATGATGTCATCAGTATGTCTAATACTGATATTGTCATCAAATATTGATGTCTAATAATGATGATGTCATCAAATATTGATGTATAATAATGATGATGTCATCAAATATTGATGTATAATAATGATGATGTCATCAAATATTGATGTCTAATAATGATGATGTCATCAAATATTGATGTATAATAATGATGATGTCATCAAATATTGATGTCTAATAATGATGATGTCATCAAATATTGATGTCTAATAATGATGATGTCATCAAATAATGATGCCTACCTTAAACTGAGAGCAGTAAAGAAATAAAAATAGTGTTCATATTTGATAAAATGACTCATAGAACAATGTACAAGAATCATAACTACATTATTGAGTATATAAATTATTTGTCTATATTATCATTTTACATGTAAGTCTATAGTGCTTTAGAAATAACAAAAACTGACTAATGTAAGATTTATAAATTGAATAAAATCACAGAATTAGTTCTGTGTGCTTGAGAAGATACATTTATTTCAAACATTTGTAGGTTAGTTATTACATTATGATATATATGATATGTCTTAGTAAACAAGATTTATAATAAATTCATTTTTATATAACAGTGAACATAAGATGATTTCTTCCTCGATAAACATGACATTGTCAATAAATGTAATGTTAATGTCACTGTATGAAGATATTATTTATTTACAGTAAACATGAAAACTGTCTGACATCTGTGCAGCTATATGCACTAATAGACACAATTTGAACAAGTGAACATTTGTTATCTGTGATACTTTTATAGAAACCTTGTATTATTCAATGTCATTTTTAAATATTATGTGTCATGGTACAATTATTAAATCTAATTACTATAATGCTTTCCAGTGGAATACCAGGGTTTATTGATGAAATAAAAATTGATATCCATTGTTTTGAAACATGAAAATAAAATTGTTATTTTTCACTGTGTGGATGCGCCGTTCTGATGACTTACTATACTTAAACTTTGAAAAAAGCCAGTTTGAAGCATAGAATAAACAGAAAATTTGTTTATTTCAGTGTAAAATCTATTTATTTCACTTGTGAGCTAATGATATCATATTTTCACATGTGGCTATGCCACTCGTGAAAATATTGCATCCTTAGCTCACTCGTGAAATAAAAATCGATCTTACACAGAAATAAACAAATATCCTCAATATATTTGTTGACTTTGGTGTGATAAATTTTATTGTACCGAGAGTGCTCCAAAACGATATATAGCCATGAGTGAAAAAGTCAATTTATATGCTCACTTGTTGAAATTAAAGTTTGTTATTCCGAAAATTAACAAACGTTCTGTTTCTTTCATTATTTATTCTATGTTCTGATATGGATGTTTCTCATAATAGCAACAACTTAAAATATATATTTAATTCTCTCTCTTATTTACACTGCAGACCTAGATAGCTAAGATACTATGAAAGACAACATATTTTCATTCTTTTAGAAGATACTTATTTATGTAAATATTATGACAACATATAACAAACTTAATGCATTTGAATTATTTGCTGAAATATATTCAAATTTAATTTTAAAAATTTTGATACAGATATTTGCTAGATTTGTAGTTTTATGAATCACAATATGTTTGGTGATGAATGGTAAAATTATTTATTTTGTAAGTCAGTTTCTGAGTTGTTTACTTTCAAGGTTTTCTCGAAGTATTTTTTGTAGATTTATAAAATGTAGATTAATGTTGAATTTTGAAAATTTTGTCAATGAATTCAAGTTAACTAAGATTACTGCCAGTGTAATGTTTTATAAAATGTAGGACATAAAATACATAACTGTATTTTAATATACAATGTAAATCATATTGAACTTACGTGCTACATATGGAACTCTCCAAAAGTTCTTGAAAACTTTGAGATAAACTAATCATGTATATTGTAAGTAAGTTTTCTATAACTAAAGCTTGTTCCATTTGGAACTCCTCGGCCATTCGCTACGAATAACCTCGGACATATTAAGACGCCATTTTGGAAAAATAAATTCGTTTTTAGTCCGTAAATTTGAAATTACACAGTTCAATGATATCTATGAACAATATTTGGTTCAATTTAAACAAAGAAATATGTTTAGACAAAGATCTGTGTGTATACTACAAGAACTTTTTTGCATAGCCGTTACGTGCTTCACCTCGTATAGGTAGTAATATCACAAAAATCCAGGGAAGACCCCCCCCCCCCCACAAATCCTTTCAAGATTATTCATTCATGAAAGGTCAAGGTGTTCGGAATGAAGATTGTTCATGTAACATAGTTTAAATCTTTTGTTGATTAATTTATGTTGATTTTAAAATTTGCTCAGATATCTCTTTATTTTTGTGTACTTGTGAATCAGTTTATTCTTAAGTCAGAATTTTGTTTAAGGCTTTTTGAAGAGCTCTGTATTTGTAAGGAAGTTGTTTACTTTTACTTTAACTGTGACAGAAACATTAATCAAGTACAGTATAAATAATTCAGTTATGTTAATAGTTTAAAATTTGTAGAGAAATGGTAATATTTATTTATTTATTCTTCATTCAAGTTGAAATGTAAGCTTGATATAGTACATTATCACAAAAACTTGTTGAAATACATAAAGCTTTACATAATGGTTTGAATTTTAGTGAAATAATAGTTGTTTAAACCGTGATGACATTTATACTTACTCACTAAACTTACAGTTCATTTTACAATGTAAACCTCAGTCACTGATGTGTTATGGTGCCTGATGTTACAATTCACTCTTGATATTATATGTGAACATCACCAAAGTTGGTCTATAGGTAATTTGCTGTTAACCTGGACCACTTACATAAAAATACATAAAATATCTCAATAACTCAATGATTGAAATATCTAAAACAATTATATGATCATTATTTACATTTTCCATCTCAAATTCAGAATTTGTCTTTTATTACAGAAATACTTTTCATAGACTTTTCATGTACATTTTGTATTTGACATATGAATGAAAAACAGTGTTTTAATTTGTAAAAAAAACTGTTAACTTAGATATGTATCCACAATATACATGTTTTATGGTAAAGTATTGAAATGGACGGCATGTTACGACAAATTACTAAGAACTTTGAAGGTCCAGTAACCTTCATTTGGTTCAGTATAAAATCAAAGCGCTGAAGGCACTGAATTTGTTCGGGTTTGAAAAGTGAAAGTAGATTTCATGCTCCGACAATGTCTGTACACAAAGAACAGTTCAGTGATACTAGTTTGATAGGTAGATTAGCACTGCTTTGGTTCAAAATACAATTGACCTATAAATACAGCTGGTGGACCAGAGAGCTGAAAACACGATTTTTTAACACAATAACCACAAGTTAAGGGGGTAATTCTTAGCACTATTCAATAACTTATGGTACAAAGTTATTATTCTTGCACATTTATTCTACTGCAACTGTATGTAAATTATAAAAAAAAGTCTACTATTCAGACAGTCATAAACTATGATCTTCAAATTTTTCCTATAGAACCATTCTATTACATAAAACAATGTAACATCTCTACTGACAACTGGCGCAAACAATGGGTCGTGACTGAATCATTGATACCATTTTATTACATTAGGGTCTACTGAGACACATAACATAATAGCATTTATACATACGCTTGAATATAGTCCGTTTTACAAGTGAATTTCAGGAGTTATTGCGCCTGTAATAGCAGATGATCTTTTTTAATTGCTCTATACTTATGTACTGAGAGACTACTTCTGAATTTGATTAATTTCAAAATTGACAAGTGTTTGAATTATGATTTAAACATTTGTTCACTGAAGTCCGGAACAAAATAAATTCCATTTTGCTGGACGGACTGTCCTGTGTTGATGAAACGTTTACTATGAAGTTTGTTATAATGATTATATTTTAATCTTACAGCTGCTGATGATGAAATCACATTTGATCCAGATGATATTATAACAAATATTGAAATGGTTGGTTTACTTTTTAATATTATTTCTTTACATAAAAACAAATTATGAATAACAATTAAGTCAAACTATTTTTCATCATATATAGATTTATTCTCTTTAAAATCTGTTCTAGTGAAAGAAATAATTATTTTTTTAATTTTATTTATAATTTTATTTTTATTATTAATTATATTATTTGTATTATTAATATTTGTATTATTACATGTAGATGTATTGTTATTTGTATTATTGTATTATCATTTATATTATCATAGTTAATTATTATTTATAATATTATCTGTATTATTATTTATATTATCATAGTTTATTATTATTTATAATTTTATCTGTATTATTATTATTTATATTATCATAGTTTATTATTATTTATATTATTATCTGTATTATTATCATTTATATTATCATAGATAATTATTATTTATAATATTATCTGTATTATTATTTATATTATCATAGTTTATTATTATTTATAATTTTATCTGTATTATTATTATTTATATTATCATAGATAATTATTATTTATATTATTCTCTTTATTATTATCATTTATATTATCATAGTTAATTATTATTTATAATATTCTATTTATTATTGTTAATAATATTATTTGTACTATTATTTGTATTACAGATAGATGATGGTTGGTGGAGAGGAGCATGTCGCGGTCATGTTGGTTTATTTCCTGCTAATTATGTTGAATTACAACAGTAACATACATACATTATACAGTGTTGTTGTTAATGATGACTTTTGTTGCCTTGGTTACAAGTGCTTACATACTTTGTTTATACATTAAAATATACCAGGAAATGAAAACAAAATGGTTTAATTTGTGATAAACTTTTTATTCACTACTCATATTTAACTATCAATATGAAGAGTTCAATTAGATGACCACCTTTGATGCATAAAATGTATTTGCCAACACAGTAAAATTGCTGGACTTGTGTTCTACATGATTGCAACATACTTCAAATATGTTCAGTGTGTCTAGAACCTATGAGTAACAATTGACTTACATATACAAAGTGATTAGTAACAATAGTCCAACACTCTTGCTTTCAATTTTGTGCATGCACAAAAAAGTATTAGTTAGCTCAGTAAGTGAGAGTAATAACCACAAAACATACCACTAATGTATACGAATAAAGCTAGCATATTTGCCGACAACCTCATAAGTTCTATATAAACTGCCAAATATTTTGTATGTGGAACAGGGACCTAAGTTAAATTATGAATAAACAAGTTTAGATTTATTGCAGATATAAACATGATTGTTTTCATATCTTAATATATTTGTTATAAAATGTTGTATATAACAATAATTCCATATTTGTGATGATAAAACTTTATTTTATTCTTTATATTGATGCCCTGTCCACTTTATATTGCCCTACTTTTAATTAACCTTGTCCACAACTTAAATAATGATTTGTAAGATTGACCTAGATATGATAATTTATTATCCATAACTCTTGCTTTGTGCATTTAATTATCTTAACATCGGCATTTATTTAACTAACTTAAAATTTAAAAAAAACATGTGATATGTGCTTTAAAAATATTTTATAGGATGTATAAATTTTTGAATCATAAGATGTATAGTGCGACAATATTAACCTTAGCTTGAACTACCTTATTATAATAATTACACTCTTCACTTACATTAAATCGTGAGTTTCTGTATGCGTGTATATGGTTATACACATGTTTATAACAACCTATGTGACTTTTTTAAACTTGGTGTGTTATTGTACTTTTAATTTTGGACACATTAGTTTTTGGGGAAACATGTAAGGTTGCAATATTGTTGCACAGTTTCAAAGTATTTATTCTTATAAAGACAAAATTAATTGTTTAGTACACATATTTTGCCGAAATCTTCCGATAAAGCACGATTTACAAAGAAGACAAAAATAGACAGTAAATACTGAGTTTAATATATTCTTGCATAAAGGTCAAGCTCAGGTTAATTCTGTCAAACTATACTTATATTGAAAGCATGAAGTTAACTTTTAGATAAATATTTTGTAAGATATTATTTTAACCAGGGTAGGTAGTGCAGTTAGAAGAGCACTGTGTGATTTCAAATCTAAGTGTCTTGTAGGGGGTCCAGGTTTAAATCCCACCTGTTATACCCTTTCATGAAAATTTGACAATTATGTTGATTTTCTTCCATTGATAAGGTATATGGAAAAGTTTCCTGCCTTTTGGAAGGGTAAGGGAGAACTGGTTACAGACAAAGGTCCAGGAAAGCTAGGTTAGGTGCACTGGATGCAGTAAAATAACAAAATGTGTTGACACGGCGTAAAACCCAGTGTAAATAGATAAGGTTTGTGGTACATGTTATATTTCTCCAGGTACAAGAATTTTTTGAACACATCATGTAATTCAAAGTGATTTTCGTGTCTGCTATAATGTGATCAATGTCTTGGAATCAATATAAACTTTCTAAGCATGGAAGACAAATATTCTAATTGATCATAGTTTTATAAAAGTGAGTTTTTTGTTGTACTTGCAGTATTAATACTTCTGTATATATGTCAATTTGCCATATTTGAAATATTATCTCTGTAATGAGGGACATTTGTCAGTTATCTTTCCTTGATAAAATCAGAGAAAATTCAATTGGTAAGTAGGTCCTATCAGTTGGAATCCTCAGAATTTATCATTGGATTTTTGTGTGAGGGGTTAAAAAATAGTTCATCTAGTATCTTTCTTATTAATTGAGATAAAAACAAGTGAAATTTAATATAGATAGTTCATCACCAAAACAATTATTTATTGATTTTCAGTCAAATTAAAGGATTTACAAAAAAGTTATTTAAGATGGACTGTGACAAATTGCCAATGAAATAGCAAGGGTAAAATCTAAGGATTCCAAATAATTGGACCTACTTATTTGAGGAATTTGCAAGAGGAAATAACTAACTTGAGTTGAGAGGGTTAAACCATAGGTTAGCTGGATTAAGATACCAATAAAATGATATTGTTTAACGGTATCATTGAACACTGTCATTTCAAATTTATGGACTAAAATGTAACATCACTCATTGCCTAAATGATCGTGGATTTGTTTACATCAACACCAGTCCTAAAATGAGATAAAATTTGCCATATTTTTGTCTGTGTTTAGTTTTTTTTCTATGCAAATCATTTATTATTTTATTTTCATCATTAAAATGATATCTTAACTATTATATCTACTTATGTAATTTTGAAATAATCAAAGTCTATATTTTTGTTTGCTCGGTAGAATATGTTATATAGTTTACAATGATACCTTATACATAAGATATGATCAATGTTTAAATATTAACATAAATATAATGTTAGCAATGTAAATAAAACAGACTTTCTTAGAGTATATGTCTCTTTTCCTCTGAAAGGTAACATCTTATATTTGAAACTAACTAAAAGATAAATGGTCAAGTAATCACATAAACATGCCATTAACTTTAAAATGTTCAAAATATCATCACATTCCATTTCTATATTCAGATTAAGCTTTAGTTGGCCAACTATTTCAGAATATAATAATCCACTATTTTGTATTCACAAACATTGTTTTTACAAATTTTCTTAGTTTCAAGGTCATAGGTCATTGCTAGATATATGTTGTCCAAAATGTGAATGTTTCAATATAAATAATTCAGTCTTTTACTGATGGTATTTTGTACCTGGGTAAAATTATGGACAAACTTTCCTCTAAAGAGCTCATGTTTTTTATGTAACAGCTCAAAGTACCAGCTCAAAATAAAGAATTTTTCGCCTTTTTTATTCAACAATTTATTGTATTTTTTTAATTTTCTATTCTATCCTTTGAACATGTGGTTTATAATTAGTTTTATTTATAAAGATTTACAATTAAATTCCAATTAAGTTTATTAAATGCGCACATGTTTCATATATGATTTTTTCTCCTTTTTTTGGTATGAGTTTTTTTAGGGAAGAATTTTTAGTAATTAATTATTTATCTCAACATTTCTTGTTGTCAATTCCTCTTTGTTAATTTGTTTTTGATTTAATTGCTTTCTGAGTGACTTTTTTAATTGATATTATTTTATAATTATAAGTTCAACTATAAATCTACTTTGCTCTTTAGTTTTTCATAAGTTTAATGCTATTTTTAGTTATATTGCTACATGAAATGTTTTGAACAAATACTGTTGTACTTTTTGAACAAATACTGATGTACTGGGGAGATTTCAGGAATGGTTTGGAGTTCATTGACAATTAATTTTTTCCTAATTTTGTTTCTTGACCCAAAAAAACTTCATAACTGGCCAATATGGCCCACAGTGTGTGCTTCCAAAAGTGTTCTTACTATTATTGTATTAATTTGTGTTGATTTAAATTTAAAATATACAATAAATTTAATTAAATAATTTGGTCCTAGGAACATTACTTTCCATTGAAGTTTTATGCTGAATGTAGGTGTAAGGACCAATATGTGATAAATGTATGAGACATTGAATGTATAATTTACAATATTGAACCTGTTCTTATGAATACAGATGGATAGATAGATTACAGCATTAGGCAACATGTAATGGTACAATTAATATAATTTGACAGAATAGGAATATAAAATATAGTTCTGATTACTAAAACAATGATTTAAAACAGAACATTTGAATATAGTACCATGACATGCTTCCCAATACATGTACCAAGGATAACACACAAAAAACTAGTCTCTATTTCCATTGTGGTTCTTAGTATTTGTGGCAGGACATAGAGAGGCTAATGTCATATATTTATAATATCATATTTTAACATGTTAAATAAGATTATTTATCACCTGGAAGTATCACAGTATTGTTATATCATACATAGTAAAATGGCAAATCAGTAATTAATTTATATATGATTGTACAATTATTGTATTCAACAAAAATGTCAATTTTCTTGGATTATTAAGATATAAAGAGAAGATGTCAGAATTGTGGAAGTGTATGTGAGTACTTGGTTATAGACAAAATATCCTTGAAAATTAGGTAAAGTGAGCAGGCCTCCATAAAATTACCATAATTTGTAAACCCAACAAAGAACAATTCGTGGGAGCATATTGATTTATAAATCTATTTTGTGACCATTTATTTCAAATAGGGAGTATTGCACTATAACAATTGTTTTAAAACTTTATGTATTCATTTGAACAGATTTACAAATATGAAAACTATTTACAAGTTGTAACTTTTATACATGTCATATGTTATATATGTCATTTTTGTAAAACAAACTTTCATTTATAATAATAATTGTAATATATGACATTCTAAACTACATGTATTAAATAATAAAATTAATGTGTTTATCTTCCTTTTTTATACATCTATTTATTATTAAGTATTTATATTGTTAAGAGAACATTTCTGCCTCAGAGTTTTGGAAAGTGTCACAGGGTAGAAAACTATGTAGCCTGACCAACCCCTCAAAATGTCAGGTCTTACATATCACCAAATGCAAATCTATCATTGACACCAAATATACACTCCACAACACACTACTTGAATCAGTATCATCGGCCAAATACCTAGGTGTCACAATATCAAACAACCTTACCTGGCAGACACATATAGATAATGTCTGTAAAAAAGCAAACCAAACACTAGGATTTCTCCGACGCAACATCAAAGTACACTCACAGAAACTTAAATCAACAGCTTATCTCACTCTAGTACGACCCCAACTGGAATACTGCTCCTCAGTCTGGTCTCCCTTCTCTGATTCTGGCATCTCCCAAATTGAGGCTATCCAGAGGAGAGCTGCCCGCTGGGTGATGCGTGACTATGGCCGTACATCCAGTGTAACAGATATGCTTGGTAAGCTTGGCTGGAGGCGCTTAGATCTCCGACGCATCGACCAGCAGTTAGTTATGTTTCATGGTATCACACACAGCCTAGTAGCTATACCATCTGAGGACTATATCACACTTAACACCAGAC
Organism: Mactra quadrangularis; assembly: GCA_025267735.1. Taxonomy (NCBI): domain Eukaryota; kingdom Metazoa; phylum Mollusca; class Bivalvia; order Venerida; family Mactridae; genus Mactra; species Mactra quadrangularis. The sequence continues at coordinate 5,763,360 of CM046309.1, forward strand.
CATCCCGTACTTCACATGACATGGCATATAAACAGATCCAAACAAGCTCAGATTTCTATAAATTCTCCTTCTTTCCACGTACTATCGTACACTGGAACTCCCTACCGGCCAACCTTGTTAACTTGAATGCAACCCAGTTCAGTCAGGCAGTAAGCCAGATTGAACATGTCTCTCCCTAGAAACCTGCTCTGTTTTTAACAATACACCCTGTATATATCTGTTCTTTTATTCTTTTATCTTTTCCCTCTTTTGTTGTTGACGCACGACAGTCTAAGTCCCTACCAAGGGTTTGACTTACTGGAAGATAGATAGATAAGATAGATAGACCAGGACTCAAACCCAGGACCGCTGGCTTACATCCTTATCTTTCTCCCCATGATGTGATCAGGTAAGTACCGTGACAGAAGTGATTTGAACAAAATAGGATTTAGCTATCTTCTTGTAACCCGAGTCAGTAGTGCAGTTGGTAGCGAGCCAGGATTTCGAATCTAGTGTCCCGAGGGGGATACGGGTTCGAAGCCCACCCGGGGAGGTTATACCCTTCCATGAAAATTAGACAATAATGTAAATTTTCCTCCATTAAAAAGGTATATGGAAACGTTTCTGGCCTTGTTGAAGGGTAGGTGAGTACTGGTTATAGACAAGAATCAAGGAAACCTAGAATAGGTGTGTTGTATGCCGTAAAATGACCAATATGTGTTGACATGGCATTAAACGCAAATAAAACAAATAAAAGCTATCTACTTGTCTTGATTTAAGCATTTCTATCAACTGACAAAAATGATTTTTTTGGTATTGCCATTTTTAGTAACCACAGATTCTGAATGCAGCCGGCTTTACCTTTTTTAATATGACTTAAATATATTTTACATGCCTGTAGGAGGTTAAGATTGGTTAGAATATCTGTAAACAAGTGATCTAAGATGGCCACATTAAACCACTGTAATCGTTTACTTAGAGAGATACAAGGGTTCAAGCCTAGTTTACAACTATAGATCTTGGTATCACAGAAGCTTGAAGTCTAAAAACAGGTTAAACTGGTTTGATAGACTGTCTTATATAAGATCAGTTGACTGAAGAATGGAACATGTTGTAACCAAACGTTTCCAACTTTCCAGTAAAACTTGGTTATATATATATAAGAATAGTTTCATTCCACGCACTATCCGTGAATGGAATGTGCTACTCCCAGACCTAGTGCATGCAAAATCGGTAGAGGAATTAAAATTCCCATCTACAGAAGCCAACAGCTTAAACCACAGAAATGTTTTTATCAGTTATTGTCAATTTTAAATGTATATACTGTTCCTTTCACAATGTGATGATGTAACTTGCCCGTGATACACATAGATAGATGTAGATGTTTCAAAATAAAATGTATCACTTATGAGTTGTTCCTCATTTGCTTCCATTTAAAGTGAGTAGGTAGTAGTGCTGGTGTATTGAGGATTTGACAAAGTCTGCAATCTGTAAAACATATATATAAACATATATAAATTATATATATATATATGCATAGACTTTGTCAAATCCTCAATTTTGTTTGTTGGGTTCAACGCCATAGCAACACACATTATATACATGTATGTCATATAACGGCGGTCAGTTAGGGTTCTGTACTCACTCCTGGAAAGGCTAAATCTCTGGATTTAGCTTTTAACCAACTGCTAAGCGCATACTTAGTGACTGACAACTGCCCTTCATAATTAAAAATCATTTGTAAGAGGGAGAATGGCCGTAGAAATCATTTCATGACCAAACTCCACGAAAGTATGCCCTGCCTGGGAATCGAACCCATGACCCCTCGATCAGTAGACTTGCGTGCTACCAACTGAGCTAGCCGGTCCTGGTAATATGGCGGGTTGGTTTGATGACGTAGTCTGGTAGTATGATAGGATGTTAGCAAAATAGTTTCTATGTGCCTGTTCAATAGATTTCTTAACTCGGTTACTCAGTTTGAGGTATCTTTTCCAAGCATGACTATTTCTATTATGTTTCCCTTGTTTTCAGTCACGTTTTTTTCTGTTGACATGGACGTTTGAGTTCTGCTTTAAACCAATGGAGATTCTATCTAGATGTTAATTTCTTCTAGGGAATATGTTCTGAAAGTATTTACTGTATTTAATCATTTACTCTTGACACTTTATGAAATTATTTTTATTTCATCTAAGATATAAACACTATTTAAGAAGAAATGCCCAACAATAAAACATAACAATAATTTAACTAACTGTGTGTCTTTTCACAAAATTCCTGACTAAAAATAAAATGTCCAACAATCCAGGATTCTTAGAACACTCTTGTTATACCTTCGTCAGAAAGATAAATTCCATAATTATTGTCAAAAATTATTTAATTTCATTAGACAGTTTAAAACCTTTGATGCATTTTAGTTTACGATAACTTAATATTTCTACGTTCATTGTCTAGTTACGGTAACCAGAAAGTAAAATATTGAAAACCAAAGTGAGGCTTTAACAGGTCAATGTTGATCTGTGTGTTCTATAAACTTTTCATCAAAGACTTTCAAAGGGCACTAAAATACTTAGTCACGTATGTAAATAGTGAGCATAAATATCTAGGAGAATCTCATACTTGGACTGGCTAAAAGTCTCTCACTTGTTAATTTCTTCTGATAACCAGAAACTTTTAATTTCTTCACTAAAGGTTTATTACATCTCAAACATGTACTGTGAGATAAGTGACTCTCACTTCTACTTAACATGTTAAGTTGTGGTGTTTGATCATAACCTAGTTCTCGTAGACGTCTTCTCCTCACTTGACGTTTGTGACCATCAACAAGTAACTTGTTTAATATAGGAGCAATTAACTTTTTAGTTGTAATGTCAATGGTTGGAAACACCATGTCTTGTAGTTGTTCTCCTATATGACGGTTTGTGTTTTCTATACAGTTCTGACAAGAACTTGGTCCGAGGATTTCACAGAATTCATCGTATGTTTGACAATGTACTGGTTCCTGTAGAGATGGAAATTTAGCAATCTGTACAATACTTGGTTCCCGTTTTATACCTTCAACAACCTGTAATATATGACGTAAAATAATTGGTTCCCGTTTTATACCTTCAACAACCTGTAATATATGACGTAAAATAATTGTTTCCCGTTTTATACCTTCAACAACCTGTAATATATGACGTAAAATAATTGGTTCCCGTTTTATACCTTCAACAACCTGTAATATATGACGTAAAATAATTGGTTCCCGTTTTATGCCTTCAAAAACCTGTAATATATGACGTAAAATAATTGGTTCCCGTTTTATACCTTCAACAACCTGTAATATATGACGTAAAATAATTGGTTCCCGTTTTATACCTTCAACAACCTGTAATATATGAATGTAAAATAATTGGTTCCCGTTTTATACCTTCAACAACCTGTAATATATGACGTAAAATAATTGGTTCCCGTTTTATACCTTCAACAACCTGGAATATATGACGTAAAACAATTGGTTCCCGAGATAAGACACGCCTACTATACTAACAATGAATGTATTTCTTCTATAATTATACATTGTACAATCGTACTCCTTTAAGATCAATGAAAACGATAAAAATATTGATAATGTTATATTTAAAAGAATGAACTCAAGTAAAAATAAACTTTTTATGGTAATATAACTTGAAACTAAGAGTTTCAATTATTCTTATTAAATAGTACAATGATAGATATATACAGTGTGACCTGTGAAAACTAAAGACACAAAAAGAACTGAACAAAATGTTTTAAATACTAGTTTACTGTATCTGCTGTCCAAAATTTATCCATGATAACCTTTGGAATTTAAGGGATTTCGTTAAAAAAAACAGGAATTTGAAGGATTTCATTTAAAAAAATGTGGAACTTTAATGGGGACAATTGCAAACTTTTCGAATTTAGAAGGATTCAATTGAAAATCTCGAAAATTTAAATGATTTCAGATTTCTGTGGGTTAAGAATTCACGCGTATTACCGTATGTATCTATCTAATGAAACAATTCTTAATTTATCATTTTAATATGTCTGAAATTAATTTATATTTATATACATGTACCAGAAAATATGTATTCTTATCTTGTACAATTTGATGATGTACATGTTTAGAACAAATTTATTAATTTAGCATCTAAAACGCACTGAACGTGATCTTTTATTAATTAATATAATAAATTATAAAGATATAATTATTTATTATTATAAAAACTTAAAAAGAAACAACTAAAGGAAAAAGATACAATTGTATTAATTGAATGAAAAACGAATTATCATTTATATAAAAGTATAATGTTGAAACCAATGAATGATTTAAGAAAATAAAAACATAAAAACAACAAATGATAGAATGTTTTGAATGTAGGCGTTTAATTTATGTACGTGTATTTCACTATTCTACTTGGTTACACGCCGTGCCAACCAAACTATGGTCATTTAACAACGTGAAGCGCACCTGTCCTCTGTCGATAGATCCGTCATGGAAGAGTATAACTGCCCCGAGTGGGATTCAAACCTGTACCGCCTCTGGGTAACTACATTAGAATCCCAGTTCGTTTCCACCTGGCACTTAATTAATTTCTGTTTGAAATGGTACCATGTTCATGTGCATACGTCGCCTATATGAAATGATCAAGATATTAGTTTCAAACATTATATATTCTCACAATAAAAAAAGTGGGCATTGTTTGTAGTTCCATAGTTTAGATCAATGTAAACATTCAGAATATTCATTGAGTGCCAAGATAATACTGATCAACTTTCAAAGGTTATTATATCAACTTACCTCTTGAAATTTATCACGTGTAGGTGGGCGTGGCATACCATAAGCCATTGCTCCAGGATTCCCTGATACTCTATGAAATCTGTTAAGTATAACTTTAGGAAATTTCTCCGGTGTAGCATTAGAAAGGTTACTGTTGATTATATAGTTTTTCTCTACAAGATGTTCAACATTTGTGTTGATAGATATATCTTGAGAAGCTGGGGTTTTATTGTTAAATGTCATATCTCTACTGGCAATATGTTCTTTACGTATACTGTACAAACTCCTGGAATAAAAACACTGGATTTTAATACTTTGTTTCGTAGAAAGAACATTGATAGAAAATCAAAGTATATAATAAGTTAACACCATTTGGAACAAACTTTGAGCTACATGTTTTAAAGGCCAATAGAATATGTGCAAACTGAACTACTATAAACTTATATAAATGATCAAAAATGGACTACAAGATACACAACTGAACCAGTAATAGCTCAACGGTCGTGTATTAATTCAGCTATTTATCAATGCTTGTTCAATTATTATATTCTGAAGCTAATGAATATACATATTTATTGTTTCCAAAACTGATACATTATGTGACGAATCGTTCTGATAAAATATTTATCATTTTAAAACATCTGACATAAATTGTTTCGAACAATAAAAATATTATTAATCGACATGTAGCCCCAAACATTTAAATGTCATTTAAAAAAACACCAGAATCTTTGGACATGTCGTCCAATGAAACACATCGCTCATTTGGTTGAAAAGCTCAAAAACAACTTTAAATTGACCAATCAAATATCTTGGTTTATCACAAGAAATATTTCAAACCGTTTTGCTATGTTACTTAAGTAGGCAGAAAATACATTTTATTTTTTACTTCACATATGGTAGGCGTACCTCATGACCATGTGATACAAATACACGTGAAATATTCGCCTCAATAAAACAGCAAAATAAATTATATTATTTATTTCAAAGTAATCATAGTAATAAAACATAGAACGTTTGATAAATAAATTATTTGTGGCGCTTTTCACAAATAAATCTTACCATAAAAATCGTTGTCAATAACAATAAACATTCATATTGCATTTATTTTTTGGCCAATTAATTCCAATTATTGTTGATTTATGTAAAATATTTTGTACATTTTGAATAGCATATCATAGTTAAGTTTATTATCCTTCTGACTCTGAACTGCAAAATTTATAAGATTGACTTACGATAACTTTGTTTGTAAGAATATTAGTCAGGTCATACGTTGATACGTTGAAGTCACCGAGGTTAAAATACTATGTTTGTTATATTAAATTAATGAAATGGTTCATTGTATTGTATTAGTTGTTACTTACTTGCCATCTATGATATTTTTAGATTGTGATTTACTTTTATCTGTTGTAGCATCTTTAGGATTCCATGATGTTTGTTGACTTAGTTTAGGACCACTGTATGGTACACCAGTCAGAAAGTTCATAGAATTTCGTCTGTCAAATGAAGCTTCTGTCACACTTATACTTGCACGACGAGCTACTCGCCGATTAACTGTTGCTGGAGCGGAAATCATCTGTAACATGTATCATAATTCATGTAAAGAATGAAATTAATAATATGAATATCTAATCTTTTTAACCATATTATAATGAACGCTGGTTGGAATTATATTCTTGTGAAAAGTGTCCCAGTATAATGATAGAGACATATTGTCGTTACCTTTGAGAACATATTTTTGTTTCTTTAAATTCCAACAAACAAAAATTATGTTCTCAAAGTTTACGACAATATGTCTCTATCTTCATACTAAGACACTAAGGCACAAGAATCTTACGACAGAAAACATCGTAAGACCATGATTTATACCAGACGACACAGAGATTAGAATACAATGTTGGTTATATTCATTTTATGACGTATTTTGGGTATTCTGACCTTTAAATTGTGAAAACTATAAAATCAGGGTCACACTAACGCCTTAAAATAATCATAAAACCATTACATGAAATCTCTTCATCTTCTATGGTTGTATGTTAATTTGAACTTGAAATTATTTCTAAAAATGATATTTTAGTTGAAATCTGTGAAATAGCAACTTTAACTTTATAAAATCAAACATCTTAATATTTTCATACTTACATTTGTGTATTATTGTCTGTTTACTATTATATTATTAAATCCTCATAATTGTACAATCCCTCCTATGTGAGCTTCGCAGTTTAAAACATTTACATGGTTGCAACTCCAGCACTAAACTAAATATATATACATGTATCGTCTGAACAATTTAAATATGAAATTAACCTAGATATATAACTTTCTAATGAAAAATCTAAAGATTAAAGTTGGATTAAAAGACTAAGTATTTATTATAATGACATAATCTGTCTGTTTGTTATATATTTGGTACAAGATAATCCGTGGTAAGACTTATATTGTTTTATTAAGTAGGTATTCTTTTACATTAGGATCGGATCTTTACCGACAAGACGTGTGCCCCAAAGTGGGGCAAACTACAACATTGTCAAACCGTAGGAGCAGAATAGAACAGATAATTTATTACAGTAACGTATACAAAGGTATCTTGTTACAAACAAATGAATATAAACAATGTTTCTGTCACGCAACCCACAACATAGACACCCACCCACCCACACACACACCCACTCACGTGCACTTATCCACCCATTCATACACTCACAAACTTCTAGCAACGTAGGCCTAGTAGGTCTCTTTATTTTAAAACGACTAACTTTGTCATGACTATCTTGACTTGTGTGGAATATTTCAGGATAACAAAAATAATAACTCTTATTGTTCTGTTCTGTTCTATAAAAATACAAATATGATATTAGAATATTGATGAAATATTATATAAAATAATTAATTAGTTAATAATACCTTCATGTATTGTCTGAGGGACAGAAACAAAATCGTAGATTTATTCTAAGTTTAAAAGAAATTAATTGTTTTCTGTATGTTATATATGTCAATTGAAATAGATCTCAGAAAAAGATTGATTGTTTTGTATAATTGAAAAACAATAGTTGAATCTACCAACCAATGAGTGTAGGTAGAAATGTGGTAAACTCTTTATATTAGTTCAGTTATTATTTCTCTTGCTTGTTACGTGATCGGTCCTATATCATATTATCATATATACATTACCCTTTAATAATAGACAAATAGTGATCTATTCTAAAATCAGCGTTACTTCATTTATCAACATATGATTAAAACAACGTTACATGAATATACTTTTATTGTAGTAAAAATACTTGCAGTATGGTGATCATTTTTCTCGAAATTTCATTTGTCCATTAACTTGTGGAGGGCACTGTACTGATGACTAGTTAGTGAACGCTAGTTAATGTACGCTTTTAGTGACCGCTAGCGACTACTGGTTAAAATCATTATTGACTGTATAATTTAGTTTCTTCCAATTATAAGAAAAGTTCTTATATAGCTATGATGAATTTGGCGACAATATCAAGTTTTGTGTTTAATATTAGAACATGTCTACAGACTTTCAGCCAAAGGGTTCACTTTACTTTAATTAGTGTAATATTTCGACAGATGTAATCATTCTACACTTGAAGGTAACAGTCTCACCAATATAAATATTTTTATGTAAATATTTAGAAAAATGTTATTAGAAGACGATGACGCTTGAAGGTCATAGACTATGAGGTTTAACTTTGATGAACATCTAAGAGATCAAAGTCACGTTCACTATCAGAAATAAACGCTTATATGGTAAAATTCTCTCTAATTTTAAAAATTGTTTATGACTACAGAAAATGTCAAAGATTTTTTTATTTTATTTTTTGGGGGGGGGGGGGGGTACGCCGTAGGAACACATTGTATAGGTCATATAAAGGCGGTCAGTCAACCTACTTGCTGTTAACCAACTACTAGGCGCATACTCTGGATTCAGCCTTTAACCAACCGTATGTACTAAGCGCATACTTTCGTCAGTGACTGCCCTGCATGATTAATAATCATAAGTACGAGGGAGAATGGCCGTAGAAAAAATGACATAACAGAACTTCACGAAAGTATGCCCCGCCCGGGATTCGAATCGAACCTTCCACCCATCGGTCAGTAGACTTGAGTGCTACCAACTGAGCTAGCCGGACGGCTTTTAGAAAATCTAGTATCTAATTGTTTAACGTATTTTTTTATGTTTTCACCATTTCAGATTTTTAAATCATATTTTTTATTTTTTGTATAGACAAATTAAAAATAGAATACAACATTTTCATATCAAAGGAAGATAATAATTCATTTTATCTTAAAGTTTTCATCTATTACTGTGTAACAAAATATTAGTTTATAAATATAATCAATGTAAAATGATTATCATGATATAATGAGAGAAAACAAATGATGTTTTATAATCATTTACCATGGTTACAAATATGTTAATGAATGTAAATTGGTTTTACGGGAAGTTTACGTTGTTTCAGGAAACCACTGTGGAAAATTAGCCAATGAAATTACGTTTTATATCTATTATTTGGTTTACCATTCAAATTAGCGGCCTCCATAAGTGATTTTTCTGAAGTGGGTGAAGAAACCCCCATGCAGTATGACGCCATTGTTATTTACTAGAATTTAAGTGTAACATGTGATTTTATTGCCTGCCTCATGCATATTTACGAAAACGAGATTTTGTCAATCAAATTGCCCACGGTACGTAGGAGTGTAACGGAAGAAAGTACTGTGGTTGCCGACAATGCACGATATTCATGTATCCAAGGAATAATGATAAGGTGAGTTATTTCCTTTAAATGACCTTCTGACTGAAGACAAGGGACAAACAAGAATCAAAAATCTTAATTTGTAGAACGTGTTACTTGGTTTTCTGTTTCCGATAATTGATATGTGGGTGTTATTGAGATCTGTTTTATTAGTGTATCATACGTACACTAACGTTCTACCACTAGGAACATCAAAATATCTAGTTTTTATAACATATCTGTTTTAACATAGAGACCATTTTTCTTGAATTGTTTATATCATAATAGGTAATTAATAATACTTAAAAAACCGTCAGAAATAGTATCAATTTTGCAATAACCACGAAGGTCTATATAGCGGAACTTTAATGTATTTGAATTCATAGTTTTCAATTTTCTATAATAGATAATACAATGTCATCATGGCATGTTCATATTGACCTGAGACACAGAAAAAATATGAATATCTAAAATGATACATTAGAAAATCACATTAAAGAACTACTGTACGTCACTATTAATGTTAAAAAGTAAATGAACAGTTATTATGTTTCATTATTTATAATTTTATATTACGATAGAAACGGAAATATCCAATATTTCACGAATCAATGAAATGTATATGATTGTATGCTAATTAGAAATTTGAGGTTGAAATATTCTTTATTCAAAAACGTTGTACTTTTGAAAGACATTGTAATCTATTCAGTATTCATATAAATGATTTATTAAAAGTATATCATGTATCATGGGCTATGTCAGTGCTTGAGTACTTGATTTTAAAATATTATCAAGTTTATATACAACGTATGCTTGGCTGATTCTCAAACAACTTGTGCTAGATCGGTTGTTTACGGAGATGAAGGATATTGAACCGGTAGAATTTCTTTATGATTTTGTCATATATTTTGACTTTATACATGAGATGTCAAAAATCAAAGAACTGAAACCACAGCATTGAAAGATTTCAAACTTTAATACATAGTTTGTGTATATTATTTTATAGATTTTGTTTTAACTTGTACAAGATGTATATGACTTTATCTACTATGAGAGAAAACAGTCAATCTTCATGAAATAATCAGAGCAGTGTATGATGTCAGCATAATTATTCCAACGAACTTTAAAACACAGTTTAGATTACATTAGCTTGAACTGACGTCACTTCTACGGTTGTCCATCGGACGTCTGGTAAGATATAAGAGTTATGACCCAGTGTTTAGTACATTGACCCTAATATTGGTGATATGGATTTGATTATAACAGTGAACAATAGAAACAAAAAACCTTTATATCGATGCTTTACTAAAGGCTTTACAACCGATTCTTGGGATATTTTTACCTCCATGCATTGAGGCAAGTCACTGTTGACGTCTGGTGGTCAGTATTTTACAATAGACTCATTGTAAGCTTTCTATTAATTGATGGAAAAATAATTGATACAAATCTTCGGTGTTTTCAGAACTTTGACATTTAATTTATATTTGGTTTGTTTAATTCACTTTAAAATAACAAGGGTTCAAAATTGTCCCAATTTAAGTGTACTGTGCGTGGAGTGATTAAAGTGTGCTTCATCCCATGAATGGACCTCAATAGAATATGAAATCATGAGATTGAATGTACTATAAGTTAATAAACTTAACTTGTTTCAAGCAAACTTTCAGTAACAGATGTTAAGAATTGATAAATTTATAGTGAAAAATAAATGCAAATCATTAACATTTAGGATCCGTCACCAGTATCATGGGCGGATGCAGCGGGGGGGGGGGGGGGGTCAGGGGGTTCTGGATCCCTCCTAGAATTTGAAAAATGTACATGTCTATTAGTGTATTTCTTGCTAGTATGAAGTAGTATGAAGCAATTTTTCTCAGTGCTTAACATGGATTTAATGATTATGTAGTTTTCATTATCAATATGTTGCATTTTTTCTGCAAAATGTTTATAATGTGGTTGTGGTTCGAGGTTCGTACCCCCCCTAGAAAAGTTCGGACCCCTCCCCTAGAAAAGTTCGAACCCCCTCCCAGAAAAAATCCTGGATCCGCCCCTGAGTATAAAATAAAACCACAACGAAATCACAAGTAAAACATTATTTATAAGTTATAATATTTGTTTATTTACAAAGAAAGTTTTATACACCAACAACATAACGTTGACAGAAACAACAAAGTGTAGTAAAGTTTTATATGTACAATGTATAATATAAACATGTACATATATAAATATATCTTGCGTAAAGTAAGAACATAGTAAACTACAACAATACAACAAGTGAGGTATAAAATAATATTCCTGGTTTTTTTATCTGAAATCCATTTACATATAACATACAGTCTATTTACAACAGTAGGAAAACATATGCAGACCATTCCTGGTCGCTGGAAGTGGGATTGAATAACATAATTTTGAGTGATATCAGTTTAAGTTATCACGTCATAACCAATGAATAACTGATTATTTTGGACATGAAATGATCTTAGCAATTCTTTGAATTCAAGTGAGAGGGTTTGAGCGATCGCACACGAACTGAATTCTTTGTTAGAATGAAGTAAAATAAGGTTGTATTTATTCAAAGATATTAATCTCTAATATCTAAGATATATTAAAATCTAATTTATGAGATTCCATGGGGAAAGCTTGAATCATATGCTGTAATTTAGTATAAATGCAAATAAAGATAATAAAAAACATCAATTAAACTGTTTATGAAAAACATTTCAATTTAAAATGCAAAATTTAAATACGGGGGGGGACAGCTATGTTTTTTATGCTGTAATTTAGTATTTTACTTTTCGTTGTTTGCTTTATCATTCGTCTGACAGGAGCAAAGAGTATAACCTTTGTAAACATCTTGGAACTAGACCAGATAAAGAGTGACTTTTCTGGTAAGGTTACATGTTGTTTGTCATTCAGTGTGTCTGCTAAATTTGGTAAAAAAATGGATTTAAGCAGACAATATTTTAGCAGACAGAAAGAACAGAGCATACAATTATTTAACGTAATGGACAATTTGTTTGTATAGTTTTAGAGAAATGTTTGGTTTCTATATTATAATCATGTAACATTTTAATGATTTCATTTCTCTTTGATTCTGGTATACCATCAGGACTTCTTGTTAATATCCAGGTAATCTCTGTAAACAGAACATAATATACATGTTTTATCTAAATACAGTAAAGTTTCAGAATGAGGTACATCAATGTTGATAGTCTCAATAGGGGATTGACATTAATATATGTTTACGGACACTTTTCTTCTCAAATTAAGCTCTCGAGACTGAAAGGGATATACAGTCAAAAGTTCAACTTCATATTTCCTGATTTTGAATTATATTTATTTTAACTGTGAATGCAACAGACACTGTTATATTAATTGGTAAAATATTTCTTTATTTTCTTCTAATATTTGGGGTGTTTCCTAACTAGGACCACGTGGATCAGCTAAAATAGATGAGTGTTAAAATGTGCATTCACTGATGAGAAGATACGAGAGTTTGTTATTGTGCAACATTAGTATAATTCTATTAAAATATATTCTAACCACCTAAGAATGTTGAAAAGACTAGAAGCGACCAATGAAAATGTTTAATTCCAGCAAGTACGACATATAACAAATCTATAAATAGCTTGGTGATTCCCTCAGTATCCTACTTTCGTTTTCAACAATGTGTATGCTACATGTTTTAATTCGTTCAGCTGAATGTTATAAGTGACAAATGTTATTAGTAAGTGATTTCTTACGTTCTTAATACTGTTTTAAAGACTAAATTTGGCTCTATACTTTTGGCACAGAAATTTGCCTGTATATCCCTTTAAAATCATCAAATTGTATTGTTTTGCAAAAACCAAGGTGATCTTTATATAGGAACTTTACTGCACCGAATTAATACATGGTTTTGCCATGGGGCAGCTAGGTGCCAAGTTGCTCATCTGTCACCTCTGGAGAATCCTATACCTTGGCCACAGCAATATAATTGTAAACGAGTAAGAGGTTAACTGACAGGGGTTAATGTTAGTGTTAGGGGAGAGTTTAATTCCTGGTTTCAGATCAATGTAAACTAGCTATTATGTAAATACTTACGTGCATTCATTGTTTCTAATATACCCATATTTACTTCATAACAAGACCATACAACCGTATAAGTGGTATAATCTGTGGACAATACCCAGTATGCACCTGGTGAGGTATCTAAAATAATATATGATAAATATTCTTATAATTATCTTGAAAAAAAAAAAGAACAAAGTAAATGAAAAAAATGTAAATAAAATAACACGAATGTAACAGTAGGGTTGGGCAAATAACCAACTTTTTTTTGAAACGGGTGTTTTTTATGGCCAAATGATGCACTGAATCCAAATATGACCTTTAAAATTGTCTCCGGTGACGTTTTAGGTTCACTTTTTGCGAAAATTCAATATGGCCGCCAAAATGGCTGATTTCGGTTATGTAGAACTATTTTATATTTTCACCATAGCTTGTAATATATCATTTTGTAGGTTTTTAAGGATGATAAACACGTTTTTGAGGTTAAAAATAACAAAATATGCATGGGAAGCTATATTTATTTATAATTTATACAATATTTCAGCCAAAATCACACAATTTCGTAGAATAATATCTACTTTTGCATTAAATCAATTTCCTATAAATCTTTTCATAGGTTTTTTTCAGCTTGCATATTACTATTTTCATACTTATTTCTGCTTTTGATTATATTAATGCTACTAAGAATGAATTTTTATCACCTTCATTAAGAATACACATACTAGCTTTAATGGCAATAGCCAAATTGCATTCATCGAGTTATGCCGCTCTTTCTGTTTTATTGTATAATGACTTTAAACTGCAATTAATAATTAAAAAAAACGTCTACTGGTTTTAAATGCATTTATAGATTTTGATGCATTGCAGATATTGTAAATGTTTTCCTTAATCATAAAAATTTAATTTTGAAATTATTCTATTAAGTTGAAATTTATAACTCGAACAAGTTTGTACTAGCTGTATCTGTACATTTATACATGTAAATGAAGTCTTGATTTCATAGTTGTGTGAAAAGTTAAGAACCTTTAGACAAATATATTCCTTTTCCATGAATAGATATGTTAGAAATTAATAATGACGGAGGCGAAAATAGCATAGTTAGCATATGTAACTTTGATATCGAAGCCAAAATTGACCTCGAGATCTCACTTGGACGAAAAGGTTCTAAAGTAACATGATGCAAGGTTATTAGAAGGACTTCAGACATATTCTTCTAACTTTAATTGATAGTCTATGGAGACTTTAGGAGCACAGTTCCGGTTGCACTAATGGAGTTATCAAGACCACTCTATAAGTCGATTTTGAACTTGTTGCAGCTTTTGATTTGGTAGGCTGGTAGTACAGTGTTTTAACCATGCAAAAGTCAATGTGGGAGTGGAGTGTACAAGACCATGCACAAATACTTCCATTGATTTCTGTGTCAAGTGCTTATGTATTATAAGTCTTTAGATATATAATTGCTTATGTGAAAGCTGATACTCCTTTGTGATGTAAGATTAAGGTGAAGTGATCTGGCCATATTAACACAAAGGTATTGCGCATTATTCGCCTTTTTTAATGCTATATAAGGTCCATTTAGACATTGTTGTGTAGTTTAATACACAATTATTTCCGTCTAAATAGGTTCATTTTCATCTTTAAAGTTGTCATTCAATTTAAAATATCATTAAGCATCTACCAAGTTGTTAAGATTTGTTTTAGTTTGATGGATTCTAGCCTGTATATTGAAGATTATCCTGTTGTTGTCCGCATGGACTTATAGATATGCTTGTTATCTGTTGGGTTGATTGAGAGCTGATATGTAACATGTAAAAAATAATTGTCCATCACAGAAGCCTTCGGAGATTAAAAATTTTACAATGATGAACTTGCTAAACTTGCAAAGAGAGGCAATCACTATGAAAGCTTACATGATTAAGATATGTTATATGTCACATACTTGATGAAGTGATAAAAACAAAAGAAAGATAATTATCTGCTGAATTATATTTTGAACAAACTAATATCGGTCCATTCACACTAAAATCAGTTGATTTGCTAAGGATTCACAAACAGAAAAACGATTGATATGTGAAGTAAGTTATCTAAGAGCCACAACTGTGTCGCATTTACACCAAATGCGACTCATAAAAAAAGATACTAAACTCAAAATAGAAATACTCCCTGAAAACAAATTAAAACAAAAAACATAAAACCAGAAAATGATGTTTTGCTTAATATGACAGTGTTTTAAAACAAACTCTTTGATCATGTAGCATATTTTGTAATTGTCATACAGAATAATCGAAAATATGTACAGTCTTGCCGAAATATTGTATAAATTATCAATAAATAAAGCTTCCACTTCTTATTTTTGGTATTTTAACCTCAAAAACGTGTTTATCAACCATAAAAACCTATAAAATGATATGTTACAAGCTACAGTGACAACATTATATTGTCCCGCAAAACCAAAATCGGCCATTTTGGCGGCCATTTTGAATTTTCGCAAAAAGTGAACCTAAAACGTCATCGTAGAAAATTTCAATTGTGATATTCAGACTCGGCACATTATTTGGCCATAAAAAACACCCGTTTGGTTTGCACCTTTTAAAAAAGTTAATATTTGCCCAACCCTAGTAACAGGAGTATTTCAAAATGTTACTTTAAGAGCTCTTTACGATTGCCTATTATTTTGTGTGCTACATTTATAAGTGATATATTTTTTTAATGATGCTTATAAAAAGCAAGACTTGCCTTCTAACAGTATTCCTTTAAGCAACAATTAAAATGATAAAATTTTGCAATAAAAAAGTAAACGAAACATTATATAGACATCTCTGTTCTAGAATTGTTTTTTTTTTTCGTGTAGATAAGTTTCACAATATAGTTCGTAAATAACTAAATACACAGAATATATAGCCTGTTAATATTAACCTGAGACAAAAGTACCAGTCAAATATCATTCGCATACAATAATCAATTAAAAGTAATGTAGTTAAAGATGCATTTAATGTATTTATTTTACTCAGACAACATGTTATACACTCTAAACTAGACCGTATTGGTCATATGAAAAACATTATTTATTTTCAGGACACGTAAATTGCTAAGTAGTAACGATTGTTGTTGTTGGATTTAACGCCGTAGCAACACATAGTATAGGTCATAGATCAGTCAACCTAGTCTAAGGGTACCTCTCTGGATTCAGCTGTTAACCAACTACCCAGCGCATACTTTTGTCAGTGACTGACAATCGCCCTACACAATTAAGAATCATTTGTAGGAGGTAGACTGGCCGTAGAGGTAATTTCATGACCAAGATCCACGAAAGTATGCCCCGCCCTGGAGTCGAACCAACGATCCTTCCATCAACTTGTGTGCTACCAACTGAGCTAGCCGGGATGCTTAGTTATGACTGTATTTTATACTTACCCCCAAAACTAACACCAAGTTTAGCAGGGTTAACATCCTCAGGGGATGTATAGGGTCCTAGTTGTTCCATAACTTGAGCTTTTCCCATAGAGTTAAAATATTGTTTAGTGCTGCAATATAAACAATTATAGGTTTGTAGTTTTTTTATTGTTGTAGACAATTATTGAGAAGGGTTAAAGAAATATTACAATAATGGAGGGTAGGTCAATTACATGTATATTATATAACTCGTATGCAAGGAGTTAATTATTATTATCACCTATTTAAGACGACAACATCAGCAACTGTTGTGAATGCTGGTAACTAAACGTTTTTATTTGATTATTAAGTTTGAATTGTCGTACAAATAATTTGACTAGTGTTTATTATTATAAGACGTTATGACTATAATAAAGTATTGCTTAATAAATGAGCTCAGTTTAAATCTGAGGTTCCCGATTTCGATCAAATGTTATTTTTAAATAAACAAGCAAATTCGTTGAATTTATATCCCCGGCCGAGTACTCGTTTTTACTAACACAACAACTGGAGACATAAGACTTTATTAATAAATATAAAAATCCATAAAACCATAATAGGGAACATACATATCTCCATGTTAATAAAAATTATCAGGACATGCCAATGAGATGCAAATTTCTTTTCTGTATTGATGGTTTCCATAAAATCTTGTTGAAATCAATCCAGCTATGCAAAGAAATAGCAATATTTCTCTATATGAACACTGCACAATTAATCAAGGGCAATAACTCTGAGCTGAAAGGTCTGACCAGAACAAGGCGACGATATGCGCGTCTCCTCTAGATATTGATGATTCCCATAAAGTTTCGTTGAATTCCAGCGATTAGTTGCAGAGAAATAGCGCTGAATTTTTTTTCCTCTATGTGCATACTGCATAACTAATCAAGGGCCATAACTCTGAGTTAAAGTGTCTGACCCAAACAAGGCAACGAAATGCCTATCTCCTCTTGGTATTGAAGATTCCCATAAAGTTTCGTTGAATTCCAGCCAGTAGTTGCAGAGAAGTAGCGCGGAAACGATTTTTACTCCATATGCATACTGCATAACTAATCAAGGGCCATAACTCTGAGGTTAAAGTGTCTGACCGGAACAAGCTGACGATATGCGCATCTCCTCTTGGTATTGAAGGTTTCCATAAAGTTTCGTTGAATTCCAGCCATTAGTTGCAGAGAAGTAGTGCGGAAACAACTTTTACTCTAAATGCATACTACATAACTAATTAAGGGCCATAACTCTGAGTTAAAGGGTCTGATCCGAAAAAAACTGACCACATGCGCATATCCTATTGATATTGATGATTCCCATAAAGTTTTGTTGAATTCCAGCCAGTAGTTGCAGAGAACTACTCCGGAAACGACTTTTACTCTATATGCATACTACATAACTAATCAAGGGCCATTACTCTGAGTTAAAGGGTCTGATCCAAAAAAAGCTGACCACATGCACATCTCCTCTTGATATTGATGATTCCCATAAAGTTTGGTTGAATTCCAGCCAGTAGTTGCAGAAAACTACTCCGGAAACGAAATTCGGACGGACGGATGGACGGAAGGACGGACGGACGGACGGACGGATGGACGGACAACGCCAAAACTAATCCCCCTCCCGATTCCATCGGCGGGGGATAAAAATAAAATAATACCAATACTCTATTGATAAATTTAATTCAACTGCCAGTGGCATAAACATTAACCTCGCTGATTTAGATACTCAATATTGTTCGATAATTCCTGTACATTAATACATGCATATATTGTTATCGATAGTTAGTACAGAAGTATTGTGGTGAGTATTTAAATCAGAGGTGTCGATGTATACACCACTGTCAGTTGAATGAAATTCACCAACTAGTTCTCTCTTACTGAAGAAGTAAAATACAACAAAACTCTTACTATGCACTAAGACCAGTATTGTTAACTATTACACGTCCTGTCACTGGGTCGTCTAATTCATACTCGGCTGTTACACAATCAGAAAACAGTTGAAATATGGCGAAAAATTTCTCCATTTCATACCATCGTCCAAGATACTAAAATACAGGTAACACACAAATAATTTATGGAAATGATTTTACCTGCTTACTTAGATAGATAGATTTATTTGGCATAGTATACATACAATGGTACTAGACATTTAAACATATAATCTAAAAATTTCATAACATAAAATTCTTGCCCATGATAAGCACACCAACGCCATGGATAACACAAGAAAGAGAAACTCTTATTTCCATTGTGGTCCTTGGGTTGGCGGCAAGACATAGAGAGGCAAATGATCAAAATAGTATGATGAAAAAATTTATATAGATGTGTTATTCATATCACAGAATAAATGATAACTAATTTTGCTTATGATTTAATGAAATAAATTAATACATATATAACAGTCATTAATTCCTGAAAGAGCTAGATATTATCACAGACAATTGGAACAATTAGTATTAAGGCAGTGCAAAATAAAATCTTATTTAACTTAAGAAATTTACTGTACACTGTTAATTAATTTACAACCAGTAATGTATATAAATCCTGAATTGTAATAATTATTACAAAATTGATTATTACAATCTGGTTAACACATAAAACCCCGATTTATTATGTCTAATAACTAAGTTTATACTATTTAGCTTGATAGAGAAACAAGTTGTTATAACTTCGAGTTCGCATCCTGCTGGCCCCATTACTGAGCTGGTAGGCTAAAGTTTCTTGCTCAAGGAACTTACAAAGAAAGTTTATTACATCTTCTGCTAAATATTTTTTATCGTAATTGATGACAGCATCACTTTGTATGTTTCATAAGAAACATTTTGATGTATAAAACAATACTGTTGGTGGAAATATGACAGAATTAGAGCTATTTCTGTTTTACTATTTTTTAGCATACCAAGACTTTACACGAACCTAAACCGCTTGGTCATGTATAATTTAAATAGCAAAATTGTTTTATTGAAAGTTACATGTTTTATTTTTTATATAGATTTATATACTTACACCAATATTATACAGGTCATAGAATTGGTCATGCGTATGTATGTACTTAAGTATTAAATTTGTCCATTCAATAGGCGAATAATAAGATGTTGCACGTGTACATATAAACACGTGACCTTCTATACGGCCTATAGATGGATGTAACTTGGTGTATTATTTGACAACATTAAACATGCACTGTATGCATAGTCGAGAATTTCCGTATAAAATTTCCGTAAATACACGAACGTATTATTTTAAGTTTTAGTAGTAGAAGTCAAAGATGCATCTAAAGACTTGGTGTAGTGGTAAAACGTACCGCCTCACAATTCAGAGGTTACGGGTTCGACCCCACATCAAACCTTATTTTTTTCAATTTAAACATAATCGGTACATGCTTCACAAATACTTGTTAACACGGCAGCGCGCAGATTCCATGATTTTTTTTAAAAAAATGAGCGATTACTATTATTACACACATAATGGGCGTTTTCATGTATGAAAGTTATTCAGTCTTTAACCATGTCACAAATTTATTATAAAATATAAATAAAGAAAATTGTATGATAATAAAGAGACAAAAATGTCGTTAAATGATGTATAATTTATATTCAGTCAATTAGTAAAAGTAATAAGTATGTCAAAGTATTTCTACTATGTTACTAGTGTTTGCGAATTTACAAAAATATCAACCTGTGCGGGAATCGAACCCAGGGTATTTCGATTATCAAGGCAGTACTTTACCTCTGCACCACAAACCGTTTGGTATAATACAATCGTTACTTTTTCATCCATATTTTGTATTGTCCCTTATTAAAGCAACGAAACTTGACGAATGTACACGAACTATGCCTTAAATCAATACGGAAACTAATGAGGTGCATGTTTAATGTTGTCAAATAATAAATGAGTTGACAAGTTCGTAGTTTAAACTAAAGTACATAAACACACGTGACCTAGTTTATGACCCGTAATCAAGTTGTTTATGTGCATATATTCATATAAACATGATTGGTTCTGTTTAAACCAATATCATAAGGTATGTGTATCATCTTATTTTAAACTATTTAGAGGCATAAGCATTATATAAAACATAAATATGTATGACTTAACATGCGACCTGTTATCAATTGTTACAGTAAAAACCACAGACATAAAAAATAAGGTAAAAAAAGTTAAAAGTTTCCACTAACCCTGTCCAAATCAAAGTTTTGTTGTACGGACACTTTAGGACATTTCCCACGTGACAAAACTTGTCCATTACTGAATCCTATCAATATCACACATATTCCAACAATCAATAATGAGGAATTCATTTTAGCATTTAAAACATTTGATTTCTAGATTTCACAAAATATTGAATCTTTATGTACTTAACATAAAAGTATTTCAAAATAGAAAGGTCAGTACATATAAATACAATATACACGGTGTAAACTTGGGTTAACTAAGGTAATCGTCACGGGTTGATGACTGTTTTATATTTATAATAGGATGGTTCAGGGTATACACTAAGTTACGGTTGAGAAAACTCCATGAAAGCTACACTAACCATTCTCGTATCCAGAGGCTACCAAGATTGTCCATCTACACTATTAAGTTCAGTTTTGTCGTCGAGAAAAGCGCAAATTTCTGTATTTTTAGTAATTTGTCATTTTTGTGCTCCTATGTGCACGTTTGTTTGATATTGTTATTTAAGCGATCTGGTGTGCACATTATTTTTATATTGTTATTTAAGCGCTCAGGTGTGCACATTATTTTGATATTGTTGCTCTGGTGTGCACATTATTTTGATTTAAGCGCTCCAGTGTGAACATTATTTTGATATTGTTATTTAAGCGCTCCGGTGCGCCATTTTTTAATATTGTTTTTAGTGCTCCGTTGTGCACGTTATTTTTATATTATTATTTAAGAGCTCCGTTGTGCCTGTTTGTTGGATATTGGTTTTTAATGCTCCAGTATGCAGCTTGTTTTGTTCTGTTCTGTTCTATACATTAATTTAGTGCTCCGCGCCACAAAATGGTTTGTTTTATTTGAAGAATGGTGCTCTAGTTTTTTTATTATTTGTCTGCGGGAACTGGTATTTTGGCGATACGTTTCAGTTAACATTTACGTATATATAAAGGCTAGATGCCTTGGTAAGGTGTTGTCACCTAGTCGTCAAGCATTAAATATAAATTTGGATTAACTGTGATTTTTTAGATTTTATTTCTCAGATTATTTTATTTTATCATAATGTTTTTAAGTTTAAAAGATAATTTATCTGTGTACTTACTCAGTGTTTGTCTTTGAATCAAAATTCCTTTCCCGAGTGATATACGACCATTTATTTCCAACTTCATCGCAAATGTTTTGATTTTTTTAAATAACCTGTCATTGCCTGTACTTAAACTCAGAAATTGCATTCTATATATTTTAAAGCAAACTGTGTGAACTATAAAATAAATTAACAAGTTATGCACTAAATCATCTTTACGTTACAAAAATCATCATCTTTAACATTTGTCAATTTGCACTACATGTGTCATTATCAGATCAATGGTTCACTGCTTCCAAAATGTTTCGTCGCAAGTATGAGAGTTAAAGAAAACATTATTTAATCTGTAAACGAGGAGCTTTGATAAGTTCATCTAACAAGGCTGATTATTGTAATGTAATACCAGAATAGCTGAGACAGAAGTCTATTATACTATTAATCTAAATGACATTTTTGTTTTAAAACTTATCCTTTTAAGATAAAATGATTCAAATTTACTCATGAAAAAGAATTAAACAATGGTGGCTGATTTATGCCATGTCGCATTGCTGTCCCGCGGGGCGCCACACGAAAACTCGAAAGTACGACAAAATGGTATTTTTGTCGTATCATCGTCCCGCGAGGCGCCATGCAAAAACATAATCATCAAACAGTCATCTTAGCTAAATTCAAAACAAGAATAAATTAATGCATCAACATATGATTTAAAGTATATAACATTTATAAGCTTTTATTACTTGTTGTATACTTGTTGTAGTACTCATGACCAGTTGTTCTCAAAATTCCATATGTCCTAGAACTTATGAAGGCATTGTCTATCGGTATTGAACATCATTCAGATTTTCCTTGAGTCCACTCCTTGTTTATTTGTGTAATTTGTTCTGAGTTAAAATCTGAATTCATCGTGGACTAAATACATTTTCTAATTAGCTAATTCGATGTCAAATAAAGTTGCCTAGAGACTCATGTAAATATTTTTATCTTGGATGTTGAAATGTCATAGAAACTTGCTACAAGCGACATCCTACATAATAGTTTCTATATATAATTGTTGCATGGTTGATGTAAACATACAAGGATGGGGAAATATTATTGTATGATTTTTTCAGCACCTCTGGTCAGATATATTTCATGTCAACAATTGTTCTCCAAGTTTCTATGCTTAAATCCTGACTTCCATTTATTTATTCATTTTATTTATTTTTAACGCAATGTCAACTCATTACGGTTATTTTACGGCGTCCAGTGCACCTAACATTGCTTTCCTGGACCTTAACCAGTACTCGCTTACCCTCGCTGAAAGGCCGGAAATTTCTCAATATGCCTTATTGATGGAGAAAAATTGTCAAGCTTTCATGGAAAGGTAAAACCTCTCGGGTGGGATTCGAACCCGTGTCCCCTTTGAGACACTAGATTCGAAATCCCGGTGCGCTGACAGCTGTGCTACCGAACCGTGTTCCAATATTATAATCGTGATTCATTCAAGCTATATCATAGGCAGCCGGCATGGTCCCAATCAAACAATCTCATCAAGGAAATGCATTTCGGTTTAAGCGAAACAAACCATGTATTGTTTCAATAAACATATTTCGGTCTCATTATACATTTTGAATAGATTAATAATTGCATTAAGCCTTGGATATTTATTTCTTGTTACGATTCAGTTCCTAAATAAACTCATTAAAAGTCATAAGGCGACAATAATCATAGCAACATCAACATTACCACAAGAGTAAAACATATTATATCATCCTGTTGAGTCATCAATGAAAAATGATAAATTATATATAATTTTAAAGTATGAGAGTAAGATTATCAACAATAACACTTGATGTGTTGAAGTCATATAGTTATACTTACATCAATGATGGCATAAAGTTATACATGCATCCATGATGTCATATAGTTATACCTACATCATTGATGTCATATAGTTATACCTACATCATTGATGTCATATAGTTATACCTACATCATTGATGTCATATAGTTATACCTAGATCATTGATGTCATATAGTTATACCTACATCATTGATGTCATATAGTTATACCTAGATCAATGATGTCATATAGTAATACCTACATCATTGATGTCATATAGTTATACCTACATCATTGATGTCATATAGTTATACCTACATCATTGATGTCATATAGTTATACCTACATCATTGATGTCATATAGTCATACCTACATCCATGATGTCATATAGTCATACCTACATCATTGATGTCATAAAGTTATACATACATCCATGATGTCATGTAGTCATACCTACATCATTGATGTCATATAGTTATACCTACATCATTGATGTCATATAGTCATACCTACATCATTGATGTCATATAGTTATACCTACATCATTGATGTCATATAGTCATACCTACATCATTGATGTCATATAGTCATACCTACATCATTGATGTCATAAAGTTATACATACATCCATGATGTCATGTAGTCATACCTACATCATTGATGTCATATAGTTATACCTACATCCATGATGTCATATAGTTATACCTATATCATTGATGTCATATAGCTAAACCTACATCATTGATGTCATATAGTCATACCTACATCATTGATGTCATATAGTCATACCTATATCATTGATGTCATATAGTTATACCTACATCAGTCGTTTTACCACCTAATCTAACTTGGCTGGTCAATATAAGTGGGTTACGGTAAAAAAATTTTATTCAAGTGTTTGATGGAGTTTAATCAGGTGACAAAATGAAAGTCAATTAAAATAACAAAATTTACAATACTAAGAAATATGGCACAAATATATTAAAGATGTTATATGTAGTGAGTAAAGATAAGTTTCATTGATTTCATGTCGTAAAATCATACCTGATATACACTGTGAATTTTATTCCGGGAACCTGACTTTAAATTTGCGCTTAACCGAAAGTGAAAAGTTTACCAATGCACCGTTTAATTCACTTTATGAATAGCCATTCAAGCTATTAGCGAAAACGGACGTATTTTTACTCGCTCGCACTTTGACTAGTTTTGTCAGTATTTTTTCGGATATTTCTCCAGTTTGGTCTAATTTCGAGAACATTGACGTGGACAAACCACGTGCTGATACTTCTAAAAATTTGGACAACGTGGACAAACCACGCCGTTTTAAACATTCCAAATATGAAAAACTTGATCAAAAATAAATTAAGTTTGAACAATTGGACTCAAAAATTCAAATCATACAGGCAACAAGAACATTCTAATCTGTTACAATCCGTTACAAGTGATAAATGTGAAAAGAAAGATATTGAAGATCAAATTGAGAATCCTTTTAGCACGATAACAAAAGTCTTGAACAATTTGGTAGAGCTGGAGCTTTTCATCACATAATTCGTCTTACTGCAACAATGGCAGACACGGTCCTTAAAGAGTTAATGATTCTTCATGGCTTTCTTATCTCCCGTTGTCAGGGGAATGTGTTTCTGGTAAAGATATAGAAGAACTTTTAAAAGGTCGTAAAAAACAACTGGAAAATTGACTATCAGAAATAAAGAAAAGGAAATAATATCCTCTATCTGAATGATCTTCTTAAAGGCATAGATATGATGATAATCATCATCTCGTTATGAATCACCAGCAATTAGTACCACCATGGTTATAATGATATGAAAATGTCATCCAATAGATGGAATAATTTTCGGAATTCAAACTACAATCAATGTCAGATACCAGAGACAGTAAAAAGGACACAATATCAAGAACTTGTAATTCAAGAAATGACAAGACAGATGAAAAATGACTCAATAAGTATTATAGCTCGAGAACACGAAATACCTGTCGAAGGTCGTCTGTCACGATATCTAAACGATTGGCAAAACATAACTACGAACAAATGGGTCCCAGATATAATAAAAAAGGGCTACAAATTAGAGTTTCTAAAGAAACCAAAATTAATTTCGGGTAATAATTCAAACAAACCTTCCTGCCAATCAAATGAATCTAATTAAATTAGAAGTTCAAAACCTTTTAAGCAAAACGTTATAGAAAAAGTAAGCAAACAACAGGCCCAGACAGATCTTTACAGCACCTTATTTCATGTTCCCAAGAAAGGAACAACAGTTAAGACCAGTGATAAACTTACGACCTCTGAATCCGTATCTCATGAAAAGCATTTCAAGATGGATACGATAGCAAAAGTAATACACTTAGCATAAAAGGTGACTGGGCAGAAAATTAGATCTGAACGATGCATATTTTCACATAAACTTTTTAAAAAGTATCAAAATCGAAAGCTTCTATTTCCAGAATTAAGCATATCAGCTTTGAAATCTGAATTTGGGTCCAACAGTGGCACCAAGAGTGATCACAAAGATTATTTTAGTGGTGATGGCATATCAAAGACAACAAAGCATTCGAATAGCTGCTTATTTAGACGATTGGCTGGTTGCAAATCAAGCAATGAACTTACTAAACTTAGATCTAATGAAAATTCTCAGTCTACATTTTATTGTGAACAATAAGAAATCAGATATTTACTCTCAGAATCTGACTTGCATAGGAAAACACTTTTTATAGAAATTGGACTTGTTTAGGCAACCAGAGAAAGGATAAATGGGATAAAAAGTTCAGTGGCAGATATTCTCGAAGGAAAGACTACTGCACATCATTATATAGTGTTTTTAGGGAAAATTGCTGTACCTTATTCAAAATACCAGATTTTTTATGCGTCCCATTCAATTACATCTGTCACAAAATTTGAGTCCAATTCGAATGTCAATGAAAAGTAGAATATATTCCTTCTCTTTTTCCACACCTAAAATGGTGATTTCAAGAAACGAAATTGCTCTCGGGTCAATCTGTTTTAGCAAAGAAAATGTCAGTGACAGTCACAACAGATGCAAGCCAACGGGTTTGGGGTGGCCACATGGGAAATTATACAGTGCAAGGAAATTGGTCAAAAATGCAAGCACTACTTCATATCAATTGCAGTATTTCTCACAATCAAACACTTCTTTCCTTATTTGAAAAATCAAAATGTGTTATTCCGGTCAGACAACACATCGGTATGTCAATATATCCAGGGGGCACGAAATCACTATCACTGATGAAAGTTACTTGGAAACTGTAGTCCCTAGCTTTAGAAAACCACATTTATCTCAATGCAATTCATATCCCGGGGAAGATAAATATTACAGCTGAGAGCCTGAGCAGAGAGGTAATCTATCAGACCGAGTGATGTTTACATGAGTGGATTGTTAATAAAATCAGATGTGGAGCCATCCACTCATCCACTGCATGGCAGAACATATTTGCTTATGTGTTTCCTCTATGACAATTAATACCCAGGGTCATACAACATATCTGATAGCTTCATATTGGCCGAGACAACACTGTTTTCCTCATTTACTACAAATGTCAGTAGCAAGTCCAATAAGACTACCATACATAAGAAACATACTACATCAAAACGAAGAAAAAATCCTATACCCAATCCCTCAAAATAATAAAGTTGGCGGCATTGCTATTGTCCTCACGAGCTAGAGAATTGCTGGCTTCATCATGGAGAAAAGGCACGTAAAAAGACTAACCCCAATGCAAAACATTTGATAGCTAGTGTTTTGAACGAAACGTCAATCCCCAAGATGCATTTCTAACAGAATGTGCTGATTTTCTGTGTTTTTATTTGATAAAGGTTATTATTACATTGGCATTATAACATTGTTAAAAGGAACATTAAATGAAAGACCAAAGTAAAATACTAACCCCAGAATGGGATCTTTCTATTGTTTTAGGTTGTTTGCGAAAAGCACCTTTTGAACCATTGAATACAGTATCATTTAAACATTTGACATGGAAGAAATGTTTTCTGATTGTCATAGCAACATACAGAAGATGTAGTGATTTACAATCTCTTCAATTGGAAGAATCAACTGTAAATGTTTATAAAAGAGGCATTACTTTCATTAAAACTGGTCTTTCTAAGCAGGATAGACTTAATTATGAATCTCCTGATATGTTTGTACTTGCTTTTCCAGAAGATAAGAAATTAGATTCTAAAATGTGTTTGTTCAACTCCTCGAAACGTACTGAAAAGTACAGAAATGTGCATGGTAGAGCTGTTGCCAAGTTATTTCTGACGGGGAATAAACCTCATAAACCTGTTTCTAGTTAGACAATTTCTAAATGGATAGTGAATTTGATCAAATTTACATATAAATTAGAAAAGAAAGAACTTTTTAGAAAGAATAAAAAGACTTTCTTCAATGAGTTTTTGGTCCACATTGGGATTATTTATAGGTGTATCTTTCAAACATAATTTACAATCTGGGTTTTTAGATGGGTCTCAAAAACCTACATATTTTGTGAGACACTACCTCTAAACTAAGAACAATTCAATTTTAAGTATTTAATATTTTTAGAAAGTATAGGGTACAAAGATATATACTAAATACTTTTTCGGTAAATAATCTTTTTAAGGAAACAATGTTTGGCGAGTTGTACATAGAAAACCTTTAAGACTTGAAACTAGTATGATAAGACATGTACATATACATGTATGTAAAACATTAAGAACATACCAAACTTTTAGACCCATCAAGACTTTCGCTTTAAGATACAGCCATATAGCTTTGATTGTAGATACGTCTGTTTTGCGATGATATAATCTACAAGCCGTGACCCCATGTTGTGATCGATGTGATAAGATAAGGATCATAGGTCACGATTTCAAGTCATATCAGGGGATTAATTAAATACGTTGTAGACAAAATGTTTCATATTGTCCATTGTACAACAAGTGTAAATTAACAGATAAATGTTTCACAACTTTTAAGGTGACATTTTGTAAACAATACACTCAGATAAAACAAGAATGATGATTGAAATAATTTTTTGATGGACAAATTATATTAGAAATGAGAATTACGTACTCATCTACCATTTGAATTTATTAATTGCCCATCCGTTAATTTAGATATGCCTTATATTTATTGTTATAAAAGCTTTAAATTTAAATAAATAGTTTTGAAACAATATTCAAACCTCATCGTTATCGTTAAGCCACCAATAACTATTCTTTTGTTTCGTCTGCCGCTTTATTTTACTTGGACTAAAATGCCCATGCATTTACTAAAATGCCCATGCATTAACTAAAATGTCCATGTATTAATTTGTATAACAGTTTAATTTATTTTAGTATTTTACTTTTTTCGTTCTACAATGATTTGTAAACTAGTAAATAAAAGTTTTCAATGTATTAACGTTTTAATTAATATAATTGTAATGGTTCTCGGAATTAAATCCACAGAGTATATTAGGTATGTATATTAACTTATAATACAAATTCTTAAATTTTATATATCCTTTTACCATGTGGATCGTTATTACCAAAGTGGTTTGAATGTTATCTGTTAGAATCGCTCGTGATATTTTACATTTTTATTCATTCACCTTGAGCGATAATTATTTAATTTCACCACAAACGTTCTACTATTTAAGAATCACTTTACGTATACATAGGTCGTAAAAGCAGACACACACTAGTTTGTGTCGAGTATTTGTTTGCGGTGTATGGGGATGTTACCGATGAGAGCTATATTATTATAACAATGTTGTTTTAATGTTTTGGTATAAATGCACAGTTACAACTTGAATCCACTTGAATATATCCCCAGTCATAATCTTGATGAGAGGAGTGACGTATTAAAGCCATAACATAGGATTGTCTTGATATACATCGTGTGGAATACCTGAAAATATGGAAATAATAATTAAATTAAAAGAGCGATTTTGAGTCTTCTTCCATATGTGAATTTACACAATTCAATGAATGTTTAGCGATTTAGACACCTCAATCATATGACTTAGACCTTTGTTCTCTAAGGGTTCCGGAAATTTTAAACGAATTATCGATTGACAAGCTGTCTATGACCGATATCTCCGATATACCTCTGATAAACCTCCGGTGTACAAATATGAATCACCGATGGTAAAAGACGATTAGTTTTCACCGATGAAACTAATCTTTTCCCATTAGCTTGTGATATGTGATACATCGGCAACTAATCGGAGATATCGATGCTAAATCGCTGTTCGTTGGTTCCGTTCTTAACTGGATAATATGGATTTCTACATATTTGGCATAACCCATATTCTATAAATATCAAACAGTTTATACCCATATTTAAACAGAGGCTTTTTGACGAGTTTTTACAATCATGGTACAGTAAAAAATAATCCAGTAGTTCTCTAAAACTCTACAATTCTATTAAAGTCTCTTTTTGTTTAGAAACATACTTGAATACATTTATATCTCGAAAATATAGAACATATCTTACAAAATTACGTATTTCTGGCCTTAATTTAAGAATTCAGACAGGTCGTTACTCAAACACTAGAGTCGAACGAAATCAGCGATTTTGCCAAATTTGTAATTTAATAGACGTTGAAGACGAGTTTCATTTTATTTTTAAGTGTCCTATGTATGACCATATTCGAAAAATTTACATAAAGAAATTTTATAGAACTAAACCGAGTATGTTCAAATTCATTAATCTTTTAAACAGTAGTAATAAATCAGAATTAATTTCTCTCGCGAAATATATAGAAGAAGCTTTTATAATTCAAATAATGTATTAACCCAATCAATTAGTTTAAGTAAATGTAAATATATTACAAAGTAACATATTATAATATTACTAAGCAAAAGTTATAACGCAAATGGTAATTTTCTTTACATTTTTGTTTGTTTTATATCATACATTGGTTTAGTTGCCATCATTTAGTCTCTTGGTATGGTCAAACATGATAGTGTATTAAAATTTCTTGTGCTGTCATGCTTGGGTGAACAGGATCGGCAAATCCTGTTCTACTGAGTTTCACGAATCCTGCGCAGCACGTTAGTGTGTACACAAACAAATAAGCTTGCTGAGAACTCTAGAGACCGCGTGACATTGTAGCACCCGCCATCTTGGAAACAAGTCAGTAAATATGCTAAGTTTGAGGATTGAAAAACGGGGATAAGCCGTTTGACGATTACCCCATTAACAATTACCATCAGCGTGTTCAGTAACTACTGTAAGCTAACGTTCGGATACGGGGAAATTCAATCCTAAGACAACTCAACCCGCAGATAACTCAACTCAAAGTTGTGACAACTCAGTCCGTTAGTTAGAGGTTCAGTTTTCACGGGATGAGTTGTCTTTGGGTTATATTGTTCTGACCCTGACCTTATGGAACGTTACGGAACGTTCGGGATTTTTGAGCAGGCTACGGGTCATTGGATAAAAATTATTCAAGCAGTTAATTGAGTAGAGACATTGACCATTCTGCCAAGCTGGGTTTAGTAATGAATAGGAACCACAACGCCCAACGCTACCAGGGTGAAATTTTTAATAACGTCGCCGTTTAATACGTCATCGGACGTCCAGGTCTTTTTCTCTGAAAAGTTAACGGCAGACAACATTCCGCCCGGACAACAGTTCAATTTCTCAGGGCTAATTACAATAAGATTTTAGACTTGTCGTCATTTTCAGTAGACAAGAATCCAATAGAACGTCTTTGGGACGTGTTGGACAGACGCATTCGTCAACGTCTTGAATAGTATGTGACGATACAGAAACTAAACATTGCTTTACATGAGGATTGGACAAGCAACCCACTACGTTTTTACGACGTCCTTTTGGGTATTAAAGACTCAGGATTTCAGTAGACGTGAATTCAAATTAGACGCTCGCTCATTATCAAATCTTGTTAACTTTTTTTCTCCTACTGGGCTTTTGGTTCTGTGAATATTTTTTTTCCCAAAAAGCGTCATATATTGTTTTGCTATTGAATACTCATTAAAAATGGTTGTTTTATATTCATGTTAAATTTCACATCATTATCTTTACAACTTTTGAAAATATTTACGTTTTTGTACCCATTTGCGTTATAACTTTTGCTTAGTATAGTTATGTTTTGATACTATTCTATTACATCAATACTTGATGTGTATATTGTCATTGTCTATGTTGTATTTATCTTTTGATTTAAATGTAGTATAATCAGACATTTCTCTGATATTATGTCTCTATGTTTGTCATTGTCATTGTATAATCTTGTTCGAGCGTGTCATTGTAATTTTGTCATGTCTTGTAGTATTGTAATATTTTCACGTCATTGAAATTTTGTGATGTTGTCTAATCATGTTATGATCGTTTTGATTGTGATGTAAGCATTGTATTGTTATAATTGTTAATCACTAGAAACTGTATAGTTTTTGTGAATAAATGTGAGAAAACTCAACTAAATATTGTGTGATATCATAGGTTTAATTTCCAAATATTTATTTATATTTTGATTATGTGAGATACTACCTTTATATTTATATTTCCTAGTAAAATATGTTCATCTTCTTGTCAAAATTCAAATGTACTGTATGCATTACTATATTGATTATGTGTGTTATTATATTTTATGTATTTATGTATTTATGAATATGTACTTTGTACTCTTCTAAATAAAATTACTGTTCTGTTCTGTTCTGTATGTTCTGTTCTGATAAAAATACCCAATCGATCTATCGCCGATACCCATCGCCGATACCTGGTTACACTTTAAGTCTGAAATGCAGTTACCGATGACAGCCAATCAGATGAGAAAAGTATTTAACCGATTAAGGAACGATTTAAGTTCGACGTTATAAATTTATAACCGTGTTGTTTGGTAACATCACAGTTCAACTTACACTTTAGTGACCTTCACAGCGGAAATTACACTTAAACGATTTTCACAATGCACTTTACACTTATAAGGTGATTTTTACAGAAAAAAATGAGTTTAGCGACTGTTACAGTATCTATTTACACTTTAGTGACCTTTACAGTGACATTTACCCTTAAGCGAACTTCATGGTTCCTATTTACACCTGAAGTTTATAAAACTTAAAACAATAGACATTTTTGTTTTAGAAAGTTTGTCACACTTCACCGCGTTCTAACCAGGAAAATAATTGTATATTTCTAGGTGAAACAGATTTGTGTGGAAACAAGTTCATGATACAAATCAGTTTTTATTTGCTAGCAATTAGATTATATTTATCATTACTGATATATTAACATGTTTGTAGGCTTTATTCTATACATTCAAAATGAGTCAAGAAAACTATTCATCTCATTTGACTTTATAGAACTAAACAACAAACTTACTCTTGAAACAATAAAACTTTTTTGCAAGCAACGCTAAGCAGTAAAATATTGATTTCATAACTCTTAGAATAAAGAATCAAAAATAATACTGCGTATTTGAACTTAAATTATGTAACAATAATGTTCTCATTTTCCCCTGTACTATGTTCATAACCAGTTAGGTGCAGTTTGTATCTTTTGATCAAGGTTTTTATTGACTTATATCATAGAACAAAGTTTATACAACGATATAAACACGTATTATCATATTATGAGTAAAACCTATGAAATAAACGTAAGTTAAAACCTTGCAACTTATACCAAAGTAAAACAATCAAAAGGCGCTTTAATGTAAATGAAAAGACATATGAAACAGAAAGATATGAAACAAAGGTGTGCACCAAAATGCGTTTAGGAAAAAGTTAGAAATAAAGTATTAAACTGTAGGGGCTGAATATTGCAAACATTAAATGTGAAAATAATTATAAAGCTATAAAAGTTGTTCAGTGTTTTCCTCATTGTAAGATACAACACAACACTCTTAGTTAGAGGTCACTTTATAGCTTGATTGTTTTTTCAGAATCTGAAAAAAGGTTTGAACAAAGTAAATGTGTTCAAAACTTGAAATTATCTCATTTTGTTTTCGTAGGTTAAATATTTTGACAAATAAGAATAATTCGCTTCTAAAGTTTGTTTCAAGCTATGCATTTTCTAACATACACATCACCATCTTCAACGAAAATTGGACAATTATGGCAATTTTTCTCCATTAATAAGGTATATGGAGAATTTTCCGGCCTTGTGGAAGGGTTTGAGTACTGGTTTAGACAATGGTTCCGGAAAGCTAGGTTAGGTATGCTGGACGTCGTAAAATTACACAAATGTGTTGACAGGGCGTTAAACCCAGTATAATTCAATCAATAAAAACTCACCTTCTAGTGTTAGTAGCTCTACAACAATAAGGACAATTATCATTTTCTTGTACCAATGTTTCTTGATCACAAGTTACAGTATAGAACCATTGATATTTGTTAGAATTATCACTGGGTTGAAATACTTGTACTCTTGTATTGTTCATGTCTATAGCATGACGTAATCTAACCCATTCTGTTCTAAATGGACAACTGGGTTCAGCTAGACCTAAATCAAAATCATTTGATCGTTTCTGAAATGAAAATTACAGTAGTTACAGTTCACTTGCCATCGCACAAAACACACAAACTTGTATTGTCAGGATCGCTCGATGTCACATTTAGGTCGAAAACGAATCAAGTAATTCATAGGTTTATCATACGACATCTGTCTCAATTGTGAGTATCGTTTAGTTTTAAAAATCAAATAAAAACAATGGTGGACTGAAAGATGAAATCACTAAAAGTTCACTCGAAGTTCTTGTCACTTCAAGCGATCTGGAGGGGGGGGGCAAAGTTTAGGACAAAGTTTTATTACAATAGACCAGCTTAACACAACAACAAAGCTACTTGTTCAAACATTATAATGTGTCTTTTTACTTCTATTTTATATTTTTCACAATGGACATGTCGATTTGCCTGACATATAAAGAATTCATTTTCGTTACAGAATGATATAGTTAGTGTAACACTTTATTCAAATATAAAACCCAAAACATTGAGTGAAGTACCTTTAAACTAATCAATAAAATAAAATAAATTCTTACTTGAAATTGATGTCCTGTATCAAAGTTGGTATCTACAGGTGGGAGAGGTGGTGGAGATCTTCCTATTTGTAATCTTCTATCCATTAAAGTAGGATGATATTTTAATGTAGCATATAAACCACGTAGATCTATCTCATCTTTTATATCTGTCACTGCATCAATAACTTCTTGTTGAAAATTTAAATATTCTTCATTAGTTGTAGATAATGCTTTATATTCTGTAAATATAAACGCGATTGTTTAATTGACGCATTAATTAACTTGTCTGACCTTTTTCATGAATTGTTTCATTATTTACACTAATTCCAAAATAACCTTTTCTGGATTGTTCTTTCATAGAAATATTTTGTAATCAGTAATTAAGTGACTGGTGATGATGGTTGTATGTATCTGTGAGCATGAAAACAACATCACTAACCCCAAAAGTAAAAAATAAGTAGAATTTTCTGTCAATGCTCATTGACAAGAAATATGTTTACTCTTTAAAGATAAGCTGACCAGTACTCCAAGTTTATACAGTTCATCTCTGTAGACTTACATAACCTATCTGTTATATTTTATACTTAACAATATCATATTAAATTCTAGAATAAGATTTCTCGTGCCATGTGAATGACGTCATAATTATCAAAGTAACTAATTGCGTCACACATTAATTGAAACATGTTATTGTAACAGTGTCATGATTATGTTGTATATTATTATTATTAGTGTATCATGTATCTAACATATGTGATGATTGAATCAACACTTCCTTAAACAAGACTGTTATTTTTTGGAAACAGTAGAACACTGTTATATGATCTTCCAATATCACATAGGTTACATTAAAACACCATATTCTTTGAGTCCCATATTTTTCTTGCTATCTTGTTGCACGTGTATGTTTCTAAAATGCAACAATCAGATCCACTCTTCACTGTAAAAATATCTCAGGTTTTTTATGAATTATACATTTTTACATCTTCCCAGCACTTGGAGAAAGTAATAACATTTTGCATCGCTATGTAATTAATAACTGTATATATATGGACGTCACTGAGCGCGAAACCCCTGGACAAATAAATACAAAATCTATACAGCACGTGACTTAACAAATTTATACACGTTTTTAGTTCATACAAAAACACTGTTTATATAAAAACAACAATGAGCTAACCACCACATATATAACGACAACATACATAATGTTAAAATGTTTTATGAGTGTCTTGTTGATGTAATGGTAAAGAGGTTTACTGTTACGAACATGATTGACCAAGGGATGGTGGTTTATCAGCCACACTAATTTTGTTAAAATGAATCATAAAACTTTGATTTTAAACCCTGCCTACCTATAAAATGGATTGTTTCATTTTTAATGTTTGCACATAATAATAATTATGATAATTTTATTTCGGCATCAATGACATGACACATAGAATACAAAAAGTGAGTAGATCTAACACAGAGTCTATAATGCCATATGCCATGCACATCAATACCGGGGATGACACAAAAAAGAGATAAATCTCTTATTTCCATTGTGGTCCCTGACATTGTTGGCATGACACTGACATGGATGAAATAGCCTTCTACAAATATATAAATTTCAAACAATCAAAGGTGTATTTATCAGCACGTCTCTGGACCATTTCTAGTTTGACTGTAGCAGATTATGTGTGTGGGTTCCAGACACAAGCACAGTATTCTAGATGAGATCTGACAAGGGCTCTGTATGCTGAAGTCTTGGTCTCCTGGTTACTGATGCGGAGATTTCTCTGGAGGAATCCAAACATACAATATACAATTGCCTTTTTAACAACTCTGTTGATGTGGGTATTCCAGTTAAGGTTGGACCTAATATCCTCACCAAGGTATCTGGCAGCTTTGACTATCTGACCTTTGAGTTTGTAGGTGGTATTCTGGGAGTCTTGTTTTTTGTGATATGTTACATTTGTCCGGATGGAAGGACATCCTCCATTTTCTTTCCCATTTAGCAAGATTTTCAAAGCTTCTCTTAAGAAATTCCGGTGTCTTCGGAGGTGTTTATTCTCGGTATATAACACAATTATCAGCAAATAGCCTGGTTTTGGAGTCAATACATTCTGGACCCATGACTGTACCCTGGGGAACACCACTCACTACACTGGCTTCATCAGAGTGTACACCATCAACGATGACTTTTTGTTGCCTGTCAGACAAGAATGCTTTGATCAAGGATAAAGTCTGTCCTCTTATCCCATAATGATGGAGTTTGAATGGTTGGTGCTTGTTGGGGACTCGGTCAAATGCTTAAGAAAAGTCTAGTATGACCATGTTCACTTATTTACATTTCTTTGTCTCGTCATCCAAGCTAAATTCCAATTCATGTATAAGATGATAATAATATGTATTTGGCATAGTGTACACATAGTAAAATACATAGAAACACGAATATCACAGACATTATGTTGTAATTACTATATCTAGCACACCAACACCAGGGATAACACACAAAATGGCAAGCCCTTATTTCCATTGTGCTTCCTTTATGTTGGTGGCGTGATAAAGAGTGGTATTATTCAAATAGTAATGAGATAAATATGATAAGACTATTGCAATGAATTAAAACATAATAAGATTTATCATAACAGATAATTGAATATTGATGTAAGATGTATATATAATAAGCACCAGATAGATGTAATACTATATCACAAAAATTAATCATAGAACAAATATTCAAAACCACAGTTTAGTTTATAATCATAAAATATTTAAGTGTCACAGTCAAGTTGCTAATCATGTGATTTACATAGGACATAATTCATCTATCACAGATTGTCTAGGTATTATGCTTTAATGGTAAAATAAATCTTCTAAGGTGGTCAAGTAAATAACAAACATGAATATTAATATTACATAAAAAGGACTTTGGTCAGTTATTACAAAATCAAAAACAATTTATGTTGACCATGCCATAATAATAAAGAAATCAATGAAACATACATAGATCTAAGACAAATTATCTAAAAAATACTGTTTCACAGTTTGTTTAAATTTGAAGTTTTTTGTGTGTGATGTTAGATGGTAAAGAGTTCCACAATGAACAGCTCAAGTAGCAAAAAGATTTTAATCCAAAACTTTGACTTTTGGTAAAGATAAAGCTCCTTTATTACTTAGTCTTATATCTTAACAAATATAATTGTGGATTGTGTCTTGAGAAATAATGTAATTAGACATATAAGCAGGAGATATATAAGTTTTATTTTAAATACATGACTCAGAATGATTGATTAACCCTCTGTTTAACTGGTAACCAATTAAGAAGTCTGAAATGTTCGGGTCATACATGAGCTCTAAAATCCATATTAGATGAGCCAATCCATGGTACCATATAGAACATGAATAATCAAAATGGCACTGTATTAAAAACATAATCAATATTTTTTAGTATACTGAGTAAGATGATCTTTTCTTCTATACAGGAACTTTAATCTAGCATAAGCTTTTTTAAAATTATTACGAGCTACGAGTCAATAGCTGTGTCTCACACCCACGTCTGGCTCTAAATCCATGTTGACAGTCTGTGGATATGGGGTCAGTTTCCAGGTGTTTCATTTGTCTGGATATGTTCTTGTATTTTCCCACAAAGGCTTGTTAGAGAGACTGGTCGGTAATTGGAGGCTTTAAACCTCTCTCCCTTTTTTGAAGATAGCTGTCATATTTTCATGCTCCAGTCGTCTGTTCTAAGGTCTTAAGAATAGTGTTAGGTAGGGTGCTAACTCATATGCTAGATCTTTAAGTATCTTGGCTGGTATCAAATCTGGTCCTCATGCTTTGTTTGAATTAGGACTTTAGTAGTTTGGCCACTCCTTCTACAGTGATGTCTATTTCAGGCATACTTGGGTTTGACTCTCCTTCAGAGGTTGAAAGGTTACTTTCATCTTCTTGTGTAAATACTGACTAATATTGCTTTGGTTACATGTTTTAGTTTGTATCACAGTTTAGAAGAGAAGATATTAGTTCCTAGGAGGAATCTCATTTTAAACGTTAAAGTAAAACGTAAAGTATGTGCTAAACCAAATAAATGGAATGTCTACAAAATCACGCCAAATGTAACAATTCATTAACCTAAAACTTCGTGTCAAGCTGTATTGTCACAAAAAGTACGTACGCCTTTAAGTCTAACTTTCATTTATTTCAATGGCCGTCCCCATGAGAAAAGTGAGTCAAAAAGTAATTAGGCAGTAACATCCGAAATAAATTATATATTAGAAAATGTTTACTTTCGAAGATTATTATTTTCTAAGTTTTCAACATATTTTAACATTTCTTCAAACATTTAAATTTCAGCTTCAGATTTAATATGGCACATAACCACAAAAAACAGTTCAGGGAAAACGTACCAGTTAAAAACCTTTAGAATTTGTATTGCAATATTAACCGGTATATCGATTAACAGTCGATATTACCCTTAGTATATCCCCCACACTTGTCTATTTAGAGGGTAAAACTTCACACATTTTATATTTTAGTATCGGTGTATCATGATAATGATAGATCGTGATTATCACAATTAGTAAATAATTAACAACGCCTTCTTGTCTACAACACGTAGATCAGTTAACTTGTAAAATAATCTGATATTGTTTTTGTGGTGTCAAGAGAAACAGAACTAAAAATACAGTTTATATTATAATCACTAAAAACGCTCGCAATCGAATGCCGGGTTCGTTATAAGTTATACTTTGATATCGAGCAATTCAGATCATTTTATCATAAAAACAATTGTTTCTATAGTGTTTATCTTGTCGTTTAAGAAATGAAATCAAATCATTATAAAGGTAGAAATTAGAAGATGCAATCACTTTAGTCGCTATCGCTCGAAGTGTTCGGAGATCACTGTTGCAACTTAATGTATAAAAAGAAAGTACATGTGTACGTGTATGTTGCCTTTGTAGACTTCAGAAAGGCGTTTGATTCAGTTGATAGAAATTTAATGCATGAAGTGTTTAACCACAAACTAGTAAAAGGTAATTTATTAAAATCAATTATGTCAATATATGATTCTATCCAGGGCTGTGTAAGAACAGAACAGAACTGAACAGATCAGAGACACATGTATCTTTCCGATAGTTTTCGAAATCGCCGAAAGTCTAAAAAATCATTGAAAATGTACAAAGAAGATCATCTAGATTAGTAAAAGGTCTGTCGGATAAAAAAAACTAGGCATGCCTAGCCTTGAATATAGAAGACATCGCTCAGACATGATACAGTCTTATATTATTTTTTATAAAATTGACAAAATCGACAAAAATAAGCTATTTCCTTACCACCTGGCAGCAGAATGAATACATTCTGATAGTGGCTTCATCCTAAAATGTTTCCCAAGAGTCTGAAGTTTATTTCAGATAAGACGTGCTTTAATTCAACATGTTGTGATTATTACATATCTTATTTTGTAACATTCTGCCGACGGAAATATCATCATAAATGTAACAGAAATGTAAGTATTTAGTCAGCTGTGTTTAGAGATGTTATGTTCATGTCATGATAAATACTGGGTAACAAGACTAAAATAGTCTCTATGTCTTTAATTGTGAAACAAATAAGAGAACGTGTTAAAATACTCAGTCGTCGTGATGCTGATCGAATTTATAAAAGTTATAAAAATGTTCAAATATTGTTGACAAGTATCTATTAATTTCCATTAGAAATCTTGAACAAGTTTTTTTTATATCCGTCGCTTATATTAAGTGACCAATAAAATGTTTTTTAACACAAGCACCTCTTTCACTAACATGGATTTTTCTTACGAGCCTTTACGGATTGCCATCTTATATTCAATTGCATTTATCTGTAAATAACTTGTTGATATCGTTAATAACTCGTCACAACTTGCAGACATTACGAGTTGGCAATCCCTTTAGACTTGTAAGAAAATCAATTATAAATACGATTTACAAAGTGAGGGTTGTATTTAATTCTAAATTTATATGTAGGTAAACTACCGAAGATGAATTAAGTACCAGCAGCGTGTTCAGTTATCTTGAACGTTCCAAAACGTTCCGTAACGGAAGTGTCGAAACAACTCAAGCCATAGACAGCTCAACCCGAGACAACTCAATCTCCTACTATCGGATTGAGTTGTCCCAAATTTGAGTTGATTATTGCACGGATTGAGTTGTCTTCGGGTTTTCTTCCGTACCCGTAATGTTAGCCAGGGATTTTATATATCAGGGATTTGTAACGATAAGTTAATGTAATAGATTTTCATCAAATTTCACTGTCATCGCTATTATTTCGGCCAATACGGAAAACAAGTATAACAAGTTTAAATAAAGCTATTCACTTGAAATTTTGTACCAGTACCATTTAAATTGACATAAATGTTAGGAAAAATGTGTTTCTAGATGATTTTGAGGTAAATTACGCTCACAGACTGTTTCACAAAATAATGCATTTTATCGCCGATCTGCCATTTTTGGCCCCATTTTACATCACCTAAAGTAATATTTTCGGTCAAAATTGCAACATTTTTGTCAAAAAAAAACAACTTCAGAAACATTCACAAGTTGCATGGAAGACATGTACAAAAACATAAATCAAGTTTTTAAACGCTGGAATAGTTTGTACAGCCTGCTCTTCAGCCAGTTATAGACAGTGACGACCGTGAAAATTCAAAAAAGCACTTCGTTACAAATCCCTGTTATATAGAATCCCAGCGTTAGCTAACAGTAGTTACTGAACACGGGGCAGGTTGATATGTATTGAATATATAACAGACAATTAAATACAAAATATTAGACTAGCAAGATGGTCGTGTTGGTTAAATTCTACCAATAACTCTACTATTCTACTATGTTGTTTCCTTGAGCAAGAAACTTTATCCTACTAGCTCAGTACCGAAAAGCAGACGCGAGAGTGATTATTCTAAGTTGTTAGAACTTGTTTCATGAATAAGCTTAATCAAATTAGAATAATCTTAAAACTTATGTAATATTTATGATCTAACATAAAAATAAATTATATTATATAAGTTGTTATTCTTCAATATTATTGTTTGATTGTTTGTAGATTATACCAACACGTGTAGATCATCGTCTGATTATCAAAAATAACATTACATAATCTTAGACGATTTTATGTTGGAAAAAATGTCAGCAGACGAAAATAAATGATGTTAAGATAATCTTATTGTTTCGAACTAATCTTTGAATCAAAATTACTGAGATTACAGGTGGGGAGGTTCTACTAAAATCATAAAAAGAATTGTTTATAGCGTTACAGTTTTGTAAAATTATGCAAAAACTTAAACAAGTGCGCTTTTTATTGGAAGTTGTTTTACAAGAATCCACGGTAAATTGTGTGCAAAAAGCTTTTTATAAAAAAAATTTTAGC
The DNA here is from genome assembly GCA_025267735.1 of Mactra quadrangularis. Taxonomy (NCBI): domain Eukaryota; kingdom Metazoa; phylum Mollusca; class Bivalvia; order Venerida; family Mactridae; genus Mactra; species Mactra quadrangularis. Next base: position 5,805,758 of record CM046309.1, read on the forward strand.
TACAAATATTTTCCTTCAGGAACACAATTACATCTAAGATCTTCATTCTCTTGAACTGAGATTATAAAGATATTACCGAAGTAATCCACGTTATTTTTACAGTATTTTATATCGAAATGACTCAGTTTTGTTCATAAGAGCAAATGTAAAATGCTGAAATCACTGACTATTAACTTTGTCCAATACCCTGAGGTCACCGTCCAAGATAATTGAAGATTTTCGTTAAGTGCTGGGTATGACCTTTTTATATCACCGTGTCAGTCCGAGTGTGCTTAAAGTATATTTTCAAAATGGCCATAAAAAGTAAAAACAATAAAAAAATACTTTATAATAATAAAATATTCTTTTAAGAAAGATAATAAAATTAAAGACGGAGCTAAAGTCGTCCATGTTTTAATTTGGTGATATAAAGGTTAATGAAAATTCAAATAATAAAAATAAACACATGATTTTGGTACCAAAGTTAAAATAATATACAAGTATAAATAAATGCAAGATCTATCAATTGAATTATTATAAATGAAAAATGCTGAAAATAATCTTAAATATTTAGATGCAATAAAAATATGATCTTTTTATCCAAATCAAAATTTAAAAATTCGCTGAAGGAACCACCTTATGCAAGTTAAAACTTTTGAAACAATTTACTTCCTTTAATATTTATTTCTTAATACACATGTATTTAATTCTTTACATTAGATATCAAAGCTACAAATGTCCATAAAATGATCATATTTTTATCCCATTTCGTGCACTCATGATTCCATGTTATTTTATTTGAATTATTTATAATATATATATTACATATACGTCTTATACTTAGTGTTATCGTTATTACGAGTTATTTTAAATAAATATTTATAATGTATATCTACTTACGTCTCATAAAAACTTCTTCCAGGGTAATTGGTCGTTGTCGTAAAGAACCTGGCATTGGAAATTTAAAAAATCCAACAACGCTTGAAACTATTTGTAATAAAATAATACAATCAAAAAGTCCATTAAAATGCATAGTTATTGCGTATGGTCACTGACAATTCTCCTGATAAACTCTAACAGAAACGTTCATAAACATTTTATATTTATATATGGTTCTATAACACAGTGTCACAATTATAGACGTGAGATCACACACACTTGCAATAAGTCACTACATACTTGCCTTCAATATCAATAATTTTTCCTTTTCACGATAACTACAAATACATACAGTAAGCTCCAAAAGTTCCACACAAAATCTTGCAATTAGAATTACCTGTAAAAAGTGATATATGCGATAAAACAAACAAGAAAACAAGTTCAAACATCAGCATTAAATAAGCAATCAACGTATGATCCTAACTATGTTACATGAATACACTCAATTATAGTAAATTACTTGTGGTGGGTATGATCTGCTCCTTATCAAAAGTTCATTCTTTTGGCGAGAACTATAAATGAAAATATAAGAATGAGCAACAAAGTGTTTTAGAATAGTGGCACAGTAGAATCTGTGTCAGTTATTACCTATAGTGATCAACACCCTCATATGAACAGACATTCAACAGTTTATTTGACTCGTTTACTCAAACATAGTTTTCTCTCTCTAAGTTACACCTGCATGCAGAAGCCACCTACGTTAACCAACTTTTTGTGTTTTCATTGTCTGACAACCGAAACCAGGTGTGTCTGTAGTAAGTTGTAATGCTATGGTTTCTCGTACAGTTTAGGTGCATGAGTACTTCGTAATAAATAAATAATAACATTTCATTATTGGTTTACATCGTAAAAACTGAATATTAAAGAAATTCCTTACTTAATTTTTGTAGCAAAAAATCATCTTTATGAGGAAATAAACCCATTTGGTGACCGTGCATTTTAACATGCATTTACTTTAAATATTTCAAATATGTTGATGTGTTTTTATTGAAAGCTATAAAATACGTATGTTACATTTTAATATTTATTACTAAACACAAGTGAATGAACTCATAAAGTAGTCTAGAATTCACAAGCGCAGAACAGAACAGATGAGTAGCGGAGCAGGGCAGGACAAGGCAGCGTTTAAAATTTGGTCAGGTCGGGGCGGAACCGGGGCGGGAGCCTGGCGGGATAGAACTGAATAGAACAATGTTACATTGATGTTTCCATTCATTTTTAGAGGTTAACGAGCAACTTAAAGATATGATACAAATAGTTGACCGGTTTATTATCATCAAATTATACAAGACTAGATAAATATAACAGTTGAAAAATTAGATAATAATTGTTTAATAATTATATACATATCTTAGCACGTGACATCTTATCCGTGAGTTGAAAAACGTGTACCATGTTTATAATCGCATATTTGATTACTTACTATTTACGTCAATGTATCCTACTTCTCAAGTTTTGTTCTACTTTTTTGGTTCGAATCCCATCAAAAACCTACCTCGTTGTTTCCTTGAGTAAGAAACTTTATCCTACTCACCCCAGCATTGGAGAACCAGGAAGCGGACTCGAAAGGGATCACATGTAATTTAAGCTGTAAGAACTTTTTTTCACAATTGATCTGAAATAAAAATAAATAAGTGTAGTATAAAGTATTTATTTTGTAGCTTACATTTCCGTATCTCGTAAGTCCGTCAAAACTGATTGTACTCAGTGAACTTCGGTGTTCGTCTGGTGAAAGGTAACTTCTTTATAGTCTTAAACATTGTGTTAACATAAATAATGGTCATTTAACGTTGGCCACCCCAACTAACCTAACTCTTCTAAGCATTTGTCTATAACCAGTACTTGCATTCAACTTCGTTCTCCATACATGTATATATACACTTTCAATGGACAAAATAATTGTCATGGAAGAAAATTAAATATCATTAATATATTGAGGTAAAAACTTATTTTTATTTATGAAACCATACCGCATTAACAACTGTACAAATGAGTCTCGCTGTTAATTCTAAAACATCAAACGAATAGTCAAATCTGTCAACGAGTAACTGTTTACATAAAGTGAAAGTAATTCCATTTTAAGTTCTTGGCTTTACGCTGCTAGAAAGCAAACCTATTTATATATACTGTATTATTCCTGTTCAGCGGTCGTCCTTGGGGAGGTTTTCAACCCGAGTTTACTCGTGAGCACCTACGTACGACAAGCCGACCGTCCCTAAAAATACAATGGCTATATTATAGTGATACACAGCTTGATCGTCGGCTGTCATTATTAACATTTGAACCAACAATTACTGTTACAGTTTATTGTGAAAAATCGACATATACATGTCTTTGACACAAAACATTACTCGTGAGAGCCCGCGTGCTATATATACCACTAAACCGCTGTTCCCAATTAAACATGACTATAATACTATGATACAAAGATAATGTTATATTTATTTACATGTAGAATTTTATCACAAGGTTTGACAAGATAACAAATCAATGTTCTCAATTCTCATTGTTATAAATGATTTAAATAAACCCAACATTGTGTGGTAACTGTTTGGTAAACTTTGTGATATGATCGTGTTTATATCATGTGAAAATATTGTGTTGTGTTAAACTTATGTAAATTTACTCTGGAATTAAGAAAAACGCAACTATGGTAAGATGACAGAATGTGGAAATTTCGTTTTTATAAAAAGTTTATTAAAATAAGTATTCTAAACATATTACGCTATCTAAGAATTATTCATATTGATTTAACATTAAATTGTATATACAAAATGGCACCAAACTTATTGTTTGAACTAGTTATTTCGGACACATATCATGCAGTGCACCTCCTTCAAACTTCAACACTGGCTCTTTTCTAAGAGTCTTAGGTTTGACAAAGACTATATGGATAGATGCCTTCTTCTGAAACAATATATTCAAATCCTGAATTGATTTTGAATGCGTTGTACGTAGTTTACATACAGTCTAAAAATCTAAAGATATCGCCCCAGATCTTTGCTTTATGGCTGTTTGGGAAGACCGTGGTTTTTACTGTTTCTGTTCATAAAATGTTACACATTGCCTTCCATTATGATAAACTGAAACTTATATAATAATATCAGTAAAGTTCTACTGACTCAATCCCAATTAAGGTGGACATATGGGCATATTTTTTTCCATTTTTTTCATGTCATCAAATATGAGTTTTAAATCAATTAAAGGCATTGTAGACATGTTCTGTACGCAGTATAAAAATCTTTTCAGCTGGGCTAGTATACTTTTTAGATATAGGCTGGTGAAAGGTCACACCTAGCATTAATAAATTTGCTTATGAAAATCGAACATGTGCTGTAAATTTCACTTATCTAAAAGTAGTAATGGTCAAACTGTTGAGAAATGCAATACGGTTGCATTCTATAAGGTATTATGTTTCGGAATAAATGATAAAGAATGAAGAGTAAGCCAGATACTTTAAGAAAAAACATAAATATTGAATACGTTATTTTCATTAGTTTTATTTGTTTTAAATATGTAGTTCATATCAACTGTTCCAGAACGATACAAACAAGTTAAATATAGAGTAAAACTGTTTAAAATAGTTAGATATCATTGTCTTAGTGTTATAACAAAACGTTGTGTGCATGTGAACCACCACAAAGCAACCAATAAAGAATATAATTGTTGTCCCGTACGTTAGCAAAATTGGCTTGTACGTTATATACTTCAGTTTGGTCATCTAAACTATTGATAACTAAGTTAAACTGCAAGAATACAACTTACATTGTTGTGAAAATTGTTTTACAATTCAATGTACTTGTGTTTTACATATAAAACTACAATAAAATCTTTCAATTACAATAATTACGCGAACCATTTTCTTTTTTCTAAATGAACAACATTCAACAATTTTGTGAAAAGTTTAACAAAGAAACATGGCAAACTAACGCATAAACTAATAAAAGATAATTAGTAATTGGGTAACATTTGATTTACAACCATCAAATCATCCAGCAAATGCATATTTAGACAATTCTACAGTGTCCCGTACGTTATCAAATAAGTAAGATAATGTATGAACCTAATAAAATCATTGCAGTGTGTGCTAAAATGATTCTAAAGTTATAATTTGATCAAACGAGGCATTGTTTTAATTTATCATTTCAAAGCTAGATGGTATTCAATTAAGAATATTGCAAACTGTTCATAATTTATTGCAAATAATAAGTACTATAACTTATTTTCTCGCCACTCTTGTTAGATACTTTTGAACAGCATCAATTTTATTATCATTGTCGTTTCGATAATATTTTCGTCTGTGAAGATTATGCATGTTAAGGAACCTTACAAAAGCAATTTATCATAAATATTCAGACGATAATCAATTATTGTGTCACATTTTGTCCCGTACGTTACGGACTCGTACGTTATTTTTCATTTTGTATTTACTGAATTTTTGTGTGTCACAAATATGCACTTTAAATGAATTATAAAAACACTTTATAAACTTTTTATTTAATCATTGAAGATCAGTTCAATGAAGAATTTATACATCTATTTGAAAAGGTTTGTTAGATAATTGGATTTTACTTATTGTCCCGTTCGTTACGTGGTAAAAATTACGATTCATTTTTTAATAAATGAGCTCAAAAATTACCGATACCAATAAAATGTCAGCTAAAATGAATATCTTATCATTAGGATATAACTTTATGGACTTTACTAACACAAAAATAGTTTGTAAAGAGTGCAAAGCTGTGAGATTAAAGGAGCCTTTAAATAAATGTCCCGTACGTTATCGCAGTTTGGAGACAACGTTTGTTGTATGAGGTGTGGAAAATTATCTTTGAATTTACATTATAATATGTGTTTTTCTTGAAGATTTAGTAATAATTGACATATTAAAGATATATTTAATTGGATATCTGTCTGATTTTTTTAACAATTTGAAGTTAACTGTAAGAATTTGTCATTGGAGACATAGGGATTTTCTACACCCTAGCTTAATTAAGGGACACTATTTTGAAAAAATCGAAGTTTCCTTCAAGAAATATGTCGTTTATACTTTTACCATAGCACTGTCACTTGTAAATATGCATTTCATTTTCATACATTCTGTAAATTAAATTCCTGGAAACATGATAAACGTTGGAGACATCAAATGTACATTCTAAGTGGGAATGAGTCACTATAAAACCAAATTGATTATTGTGACGTTCAGTGTCGCTGCGACATTTAGCGATCCTGCACTCAACGCTTAACGTCGCAACATCGCTAATTCAAGAAAAGTCTCTATAGTAACTGTTTATCTAGATCTAACCCAAATTTACCAAGTTTGAAAGGTGATCTAGAGATGAACAAAGATAAATTTTATGACCGCGTGAGTTATTGCACTAGACATTTAAGTGGATAGTAAAGGTGATACAATAGTTGCTATGGAACTCAAATCGGTTGCTATGGACGGTAAAGTTGATGCTTTGGACCTGAAGGGGATTGGCATAGGGTGTAAGAGATGTTGCTTTGGACCAAAAGATGGTTGCTAAGGATATGTTGATGGTTGCTACGAGTCGAAGAGTGGTTGCTCTGAAATCATATTTGTCCTATGTAATAATTGTATGTGGATAAAATACTATACCTTCCTACCAAGTGTGACGTTTAGCGTAGGTGTTGCGACGTTTAACGTTCTATTCGTCTTTTTGCGACGTTTAGAGACAGTGTTGCGACGTTTAACGGCAGGGCTTTTGCAACGTTTAACTGTGGTTGCGACGTTTAGCGTAAGTGTTGCGACATTTAACGTCAGTTGCGACGTTTAGCGGCGTTGTGACGTTTAACGGCGCTACAGACAATATTAAAGTAATTATTGCTTAATTTGAGAAGAAAAATATCTCTATATTTAGTACATTCTGCCATTAAGACCAACGATTTTGATCATCCTAGTATTTCAACTTAACTGTATAAACATTTCAGTATTGTCAAACACGAAGATTTCTACCTCTGATATTATCAACCTTCTATCTTGGTTGCCATGGTTACCCTACTGGTGCTCCATTAGAAGCTTGTGGTGAAATGAGACCATATCATCCACCAACTACTACATCAGGAACACCACCATACGTCATCAATGTGACGTCATTATCATATTTACCTGGACAAGAAATTACAGGTGGGTTCAAATTAACACTATTGATTATTCTTGTGCGTATAATCTTAATACACACGTAGCTGTTTGTCAAAATCTGTCCATTGACTTTACAACTTCGTTTATTTTTGCAATGTCTTTAAATCATCAAAACAGTCAAGTATTGTCCGTTTTTTCTCAACTGTCAAAGCTTAAATAATTACACGGTGACTGACTGCATTGTTTTTGTACTGGCGGCATAATTGTTATTAAAAATGTCTTCACTATAACATATCAAACGGCATTAGCTCCCTTGTAATCCTACAAGATAAGAAATGGAAGACCAGGTAATGAACTCAGGATAATGTATAAAGGTTGTGAGATAATTGATTCACAATTCAGTTAAAATAAATTAGTTTATAAAATGTACTAATTAAACTCACCATTTTCAAAACAGACTCAATTTAACTGGTTCAAAATAAATCTTATCAAGATATAGACTTAAGATGCTAGATTTAAGTTAAGTAAAAGACGAACTTAAGTAAACTTATCACATCACACACTTGAATGATTTCAGGGTCTTTGGAAAAGATGAGTAGGTACAAGTTCAGACAATTTGTTGTTAACTTTGTTATTTTTTCATGACCTTGATTAATTAGTTTTCATATACTTTATAAATCGCTTTCCATTTCATATGAGCTTGAAATATTTGGATCAAGGAGTTTTTAACACAACGAAAAACTAATCAAAACCTTCTACGAAACATTGCAACAGACATTGGTTGATTATTGTGGTGTTTTTTTTTAATGAAAATCAATTATTTTATCAATATAATAATGATTCAAACTAAATTACATGAATACGCTATAAAAAATTATATTCATTCTAGTATAGTCACGTGCGTTTTCACTATATAAGTACAGGTGCGCGTGCTATGTGTTCTTTTATTAAACGATGAAATATGATGCTGTTATAATTCACTCCCACGTTCATTGAAATATACCGAAAATAGTGCGGCAATAAATGAAGGAGTGACTTCACATGAATCAACAAAGGACATTATATAAAGCGGTTTGATAAACTTAAAAAGCATGTCGATAAAATGTCTCATACCAAGACTGAACGTGTTTGATTGTTATGTGTCGCTGATTTTTACGTGTTAAAATAAGTAAATCAATTCCACTTTCAACCTTTGCACGAGGGAGTTAATTTCAACAGCACCGAGTTTCATCGCTGCGTAAATTGGTTAAAATAGTTCTACTAAGTATATCTTCTCTTGTAATATATTTTGCGATGTAAGTATCGGAATAATTTACAAGTGTTTGTGTGTTTATCGTAAAATAAAATATAGGCACTCGTTTGATGCGCTTGTTAAATCACTTGTAATAAAGCACTCGTGATTTAATTCCTATGCGATTCATAGCTTATGACGTTATTTTATCATACTGTAAAACAAACATAGACAACAGTTATTCAGGGCTCTTAAATAAATTTCCTTGGTAGGCATGATCAGTTTTACTCAAAACTTCATTTAACTAAGAACTTTTTGAGCATTTAGTTTATTCCCTCACGATAATAACTGTATGTATATAGATATAATTATTATACTATTTTGTACAACTACCAGGGAGTGTACATTCACTTAATGGTGTAAAGTTTCGTGGGTTGTTACTGGAAGCTCGACTATTAGATGGATCATCAACTTCACAGATTGGAGAATTTATAATTATAGATAATAACACACGTACTAATTGTGGAAATGTAAGTAGAGTGTTCTACATAAATTCTTGGACAAAATCCTCTTATATGATAAACTGTTCACATTTATCCATGAAAACAAGAAACAAAGAGTCATCTGAGAAAATTACAAAATTTCCCATTATGTAGCTAAACAACACATGATTAAAATTATATTACATGAAAAAGCTTTAAATATAGTCAGGGGCGCATCCAGGATATTTTTCATGGGGGGTCCGAACTTTTCTAAGGGGGGTCCGAACTTTTCTAGGGGGGGGGGTCCGAACCACAACTACATTATACACATTTTGCAGACAAAATGCAACATTTTGATAATAAAAACTACGTTACCATTAAATCTATGTTAAGCACCGAGAAAAATTGCTTCATGCTACTTAAAAATGACTTACAGGCAAGAAATACACTAATGGACAGGTACATTTTCCAAATTTTAAGGGGGGGGTCGGACCCCCTCCCCCCCACTGGATCCGCCTATAATAGTAACATTACTTGCTGAAGGCAGAATCTGTTTATCTCAAAATTTGTCCTAGAATTTTAAAGAGCATCGTACTTTGAGTTTATTATTTTATGTAGTAATAGTCTAATACCAATCACACCTACATCAATTTGTTTGCAATCATCTCCTTGTGATTGGAAATATACTTTAATGTATATTCAATAATAACAGAGTTTAACATAAACTAGGATTCCAAAACAATAAGTACATGGCCACCACCATAGTAACACTCGCGGAATGAATTCTTAAATCATTTGTTAAAATAATCAAAGCACTGAATGCAAAGAATGAAATATTTTCTGGCAGGTCTTGCTGTAACACGGTCATTGCTAGTAAGTACCATATAAAGTTACCTTAATTGTGTTTAATTGGCTGATGTCAAACTTTTAAACATGTATATGACTAGATCAAACTGTTGATAGGATCCATTTAATACTCTTTTAGGTTCCTTGTACGAAGATATAATTTTTTATGTTAATTGAACATAATGTATTTGTTTACATGCACTTAAGACATTTTACATGTAAAACTTTGTGTGAGCGTTATGTACGATGTAATACAGTAGGTCACTACATCGTAATATATACAGCGTAAATCAAATCACTTTTTATACGCTTTAACTTGGACAACTTTGCATGTCGACCCCTTCCGAACTATTATTCTATTAATCTGATGTGGGACTAAGTGTGCTGAAGTCCTACCGTAACATCTCTCCGTCAACTTTCAAAGGGATTCAGGTTTCGACTTAGTGGAGTCTAGTTCAAACCTCTAAGAAGATTCTGTGCTTTCCATTCTATAACAACTTTGGACAAGGTGCACCATCGTTCTGAAAACAGTAATTGTTACCAAACCCTAGATACTGGACAGAAGAAAGTAACTGATTGCATGATTGGCATGAATTAACAATCAAAATTCTTTTACTTTCTATTACAGTATTAAGATACAATAGAACAACATGAGTTTTGATTATCAATAAAGTTGTCAAGAAAATATTATTTCAATGTATCCTTTAAACTGAATACAATTGTATATACATTCACGATATTGTATGTCTTTTTATTTGTAAAACGACGAAAATCACAATTTCTATTTGCTTAAACATTTTAATTAGAAAATAAATTTATATATTTCATGAATGATATTTATATTTTGTAATTATATGTATTACAGGGAAACAAACAAGCTCTAACACATGTTAATAACAGCAATAAAACAAATGTTGATTTTAAATGGAAGGCACCATCATCATCAATGGGTGATATACATTTCAAGTAAATATTTTAGTATTATCTCTGTGCCGTGGATGACTGACAAGGTCCAGATTCACCAAATACACCATAATATATGAAGTATATACAATGTATTATAGTATCTTTTGGTGCATAGAGACCGTGCCTGTTGTCAGTGACTATACAATGCATCATACGGAATCTTACTTTGTTATCATAGAAGACTGATAATTTCAGAATACACGTGATTTTTAAACCATTTTCCAGTTAGATTTAGGCGTGTTCATTAGAAAATCCTGGACCAGTAAAACACTCACATGTACTTTGATTAATTCCAAATATGTGGCATTTCTTTGGGAAAGTAACTTTAACTTGAAGATATGGAACATTACATATATGACCCTAGGCTGTTCAAAAACGTATTAGGTCTCATTATTCTACATTTTATGATCATGTTATTTTAAGAATGTGAGAAATTATCACAGAAATAATTTTATTATTTATCTAGTTGTAATAGTACTTGTTCATATCTTGTTCGTTTACATAAAAATCATAATATTAGATATATTATTGGGTGTATAGTAAGAACATTGCCGATCCTAACGATCCTAAAAAAGCCGTAATTTTTGCATCTTGTTTTGTCATCTAGCTTGAAACCATTAATTTGATCATTTTTATTTTATTCCCTGTTTTGAACCTTTAATTGAAATACGCCTGAAATATGTCTGTTTTAATTTATTCTTTTATGTGATTTAAGATATCGAGTAGTCAATAAAAAATAATCCATTATTAAATGGCGTTATAATGGCCTACTTATTAAACTTCAGTCAAAGAACACAATAATTAATCAGTAATATTAACATGTTATATTTTCAGATTAACAATCGTTGAATCTTACAATGTAAGTCGTTTCTGGTTGGGTATCTACTCTGACAATGTCACAGACTTTTGTAAAGAAAATCCTACGTCATCTAAATGTACTGACGTCACAACTGTTGAACCAATCACAACATCGCCTGTACATACAAGTACACCGAATAGTCATCACACAACTGTAAGTTTGATTATATACGACTTTGATATTGGTCACTAGGTATCCAGTACGTCTTTAATCAAATCAAATACATAACTAACCTCATTGTTTTTTATGGCGTCTCGTTCACAGATTTCAACTTAGATATATTAACTTTTCTAAAGCCCTAAAATTGTTAAAATATTTTGGAAGCAATTCTTATAATGACAATTGAAGTATATTTCTTTATTTAGTCCAAGGTGGAGAGTTATAGTTATAAGTGAAAATAACATACAAAGTACATGGAATTTAGATACAAACATGAATAAAATGCATAAAAATTCATAAAAGAGATAATAGAACGTCATAGAAAACATGAAATATGTACATTGGGGGTATACTACGAATTACACCCCGAATAAGAGTCATGATAACTTTCCGAATTTCGGTAACAGTATTACATAGATTTATTTAAATGCCATTGTTTGTTGAATAGAGGCTTATTATAAAATATGGGATGGAAATTTTATGTATAAAACCCTTCCCCGTTTAAAAACGGAATAGATGGTTTTGTGCGATTAAACTTGTGCCTTAAATTATATATTTTCGCTATCTTTAGGTTTTTCGTAAAATATTTAACACATTTACAGACACTCACAGGTGATTTTAAAGAATCATAAAATTAACAAAATATGTGATCGAGTAGCTTTCAGCAATATATTGTTGACTTCACAGATTGAAAATGTGATGTCGACTTGTTGATGAAACTAAGTCGTGTGGTGGTTGTGAAAATATTCAAAGGTGACGAGGGTTCGAGAATATATAAAAAATAAGTTATTGTCTGTAAACTTGTGTCAGTATTGTTATAATTGTAAATGAGAACTATTACTGTGATGGTTCATCAGACAGAATTGCGTGGATGAAATTATTGCTCATTTGTAAATAATTGTTGAATAATTATATCTTACCTCGTGATACTGAGACCAATATAGACAACGATAATGTCCGGGTCATCCAAACGCAGCGTTCTCTTAATCATTATCTCAGACTGTGATTACAACGATAATTTTCGAGTAATCCGAATGCAGCGTTCGTTTTGAGACAAATATAGCCACGAGGATTGACCAAGAAATATTCTTATTATAAAAAAACTTGGTTTGTCACGTTCTCTGAGTTAAACAACTAATCATTTACTGGGGATCATCGTAACATCGTTATTAAGTGTAGGTGATCAAAAGTTGACACACGTCACAAGTTAAAACAGTATTAATTATCATTACATGTAAGATTGCATCATGAAAGGCACCATTTATATGTTTAATTCTAATCATTCATGTAAATACGTCATCTCGTTCTGAATAATCCTGTATGATGGAAAGACCCTTCATAGCTACAAATGTTTTAATAATGCTGAATTTTCATACTTGATAAGTCACACATATTGCTAGTGTGTCACACGAATGTCATCATTGAATCACACTTGATCGGTTAGTCGCTTAAATCAGACGCATTTATTATATTTCTGCGACGTTAACAAACTTCTGCATTCTAATTTGAATAGCAACCTTGCCCATAGCGATCTGTAGACATATTTGTAGAGATTTAGGTAGTCTCAAATAAGTTATATTCCAGGATCGTCCGGGGACGTGGGGGTCACCTAGTCCACTGGTCTCGGCGTTGCCCTGGAACAACAAGGGGCGGCCCGTTGACCGCATGGTCCAAAGCTTTTAAAGACTAACACTTAATTTCATCGATTAATTGACAATTGTGCATTATGATTTATAGTGATACAAGATTGATATTATGTGTGCATGCTCAAGACTGAATATTCTGCTATCAGAAAACTTTTGAGAAGTCAGACATTACTCTTTCTATGGCGTGTTGTCTGGTGTTCAGAAATATGATAAACAACAATGACTAACAGAAACTTTATAACAATTGGCTTATCTAAATTAATTTCATTAGCAGTGAAATATCATAAGTTTTATTTAAAAGGGCAATATTAGTTAGTTACAATCTGTAGGCTATTTAACGATGAAACTCTAGTTAGTGTGAGATAGAACACTTATATGAAACACATCAAGGTGTCTTTGCCTCTATAAAAAGTTAAATGGTGAGTCGTGTTCACACCGTATATAGGCTTTTCGTGTTTGATTTAAATGTTGTATTTTTTATTAAAAACTAAATATAAACATTTTACAATTTTTATTCTCCAACACTTAGGATTTTAACACATTAAAATATTATACAAGTAAAAAATTGCTGCGATATGCAACAATGTGATTGTCACGGCAAACAAAAGAACAGTTAAGTATAATCTTAAGGTAACTCAAAATAACATTGTGTTGAATTTTAGCGTAAAATACGTCTGTATATGCTGTCCTCCAGGGTCACACTTCATGGTTTGGGCTCCATGGGTTTTCGAACTCTCTTAAAAACGTTTATAGTAAGTATACTCAATATATGGCAGTAGAAATCGAAAGGATTTTTGTCACGTGACTTTTGCCCAAGGCCATTGCTACAAAAAACTACCCATCACAATATCACGGCGTTGAGACACCGTGAAATAAATATAGTTTTCAATTAGCATAACGATCATGTCACATAGCTATATTAAATATATATCATATTAATAATATAGGTTAAATAAATGAATATATAAATTTTGTTAACATGACAAGTTATTGTACTTTATGAGGGAAACACGTAAGTCCACGATATTGTGGTGCAGTTTCATTGTATGTATTTGTATGAATACAAAATTAACTGCTAAGTACGTGTTAGTTAGAGTGTTAATATTACTCACTGGTCTTAAAAAGATACTAACAGAATATTACTAAATATACGAGTTTTTATATCTCCCTAGTTTTTGAAAGTTAGATTCATCTTTTGTTAGATTGACCCTTCAAGTTAAAAATTTACCTATCATCAATTGTTAAACCACTATTATATTTAAATACAAAATGTAACATGTAACACGAAGTTTACTTTACTAGCATATCAACAAGTCTTAAATATTTCAATAGCCTGTTCAATTACCCAAAACGTTCAAAAACGTTCCGTAACGTTACATTCGGAACTCCTCGGTCATTCGCTGCGAATAATTTAATCTAATAAAACAAATATACGATCGTTAAGGCAATGAGTGATGTTTCAAAATTTATGGACTAAAAACGAAACATCACTCATTGCCTAAACGATCGTATATTTGTTTACTTCAACACCGGTAGTTTCAAAATAGCGTCTAAATATGTCCGAGGTTATTCGCAGCGAATGGCCAAGGAGTTCCAAATGTAACGTTACCGAACGTTTTGGAACGTTTTGGGAAATTGAACAGGCTACTGATCTCAGTTTTCGAATTTTGCTTATGCGGTACGTGAACAAATTTCACATTCATATTCTGATATACCTTTCATTGTAAATATAGACAAGTATGAGTTTAGTACATTCGCCGCATAAGCTTATTTTTAAGTTGAGTGTTAGTAGCTTTAAATCTTGTTTACAAATACCTTTGATTCAATAATTTGATTATTAAAAGTGATGCATTAAATAGATGTAGTAAAAGAAATATGTAAATTATAAACTGTTTATGTTGAACAAAAAAGATTGGGATAAACCGATTAACATTTACCCATGATGAAAAAGGAATAAATCATCTAAGCAATTTCCAGGATCAACATTAATTAGTTTATCAACATATAATTCAAACTATGTAACATGAATAAGTTTTGATTATAGTTAAAATCACTTGAAGTTTGCATGATAAGTTTTTCCCAAAATTTCTTCATGTTTGTTTGTTTGGTTGGTTTTACGCCGTAGCAACACATTGTATAGGTCATACAAAAGCGGTCAGTCAACCTACTAACTCCTCCTGGAAAGGCTAAACCTCTGGATTTAGCTGCTAACCAACAACTAAGCGCATACTTTCGTCACTGACTGTCAGCTGCCTTACATAATTAAAAATCATTGCCAAAATTTCATTCGGCGAAGGACTTTTATAAGGCACCATATAGACCGGCTAGCTCAGTTGGTAGTATACAAGTCTACAAATCGAGGGTTCGTTGGTTCGATATTCGCGCAGGTTTACTGTCGTGGAGTTTGGTCATGGAATGACTTCTACGACCATTTTCACTCCTGTCAATGATTCTAAATCATGTAGGACAGTAGTCAGTCGCTGACGAAAGTATGCGACTAGTAGTTGGTTAACAACTAAATCCAGATATTTAGCCTTTCCAATATCAGTGAGTAAGTTGACCTACCGCCGGGATATGACTTATACAATGTTTTGCTTCAAAAAATATCACGAAAGTTATACTTTATTTCAGCCATCATCAAATGATATCATATGGGACACGGAATGTGGTAAAACAAAAGGTTGTTTTCCTGAATGTCCAGATGGTTGTGATTATTTGGTCAAGTGGCAAACAGAAGATGATGATGGTGATGATGATGATGATGACGTCACTAACTTTGATGTACAAATTAAAGTAAAATCAACAGATAATTTATGGGTGGCTGTTGGGTTTGCTCCAACAATGAAAATGGTATGTTTATATTCATATATTAAAATTGAGTAAAGTATGAAAGCTCGAACTCTAAGGTTTGTGATTGAGTAAACCGGGTGTTTGACTCGTCCAAATTTGAGATTTATCGCTGCTCTTTGTTTATCACTATTTTTTCTGAGGATGTTTTATATAAAGAAGAGAAACACTTTGGCGTTTATTAAATGTTCGACCTTTTCGTATAGTACGAGGTAACCGAGTTTGAGGCTTCATTCTTACACTGAATGTTTAAACATGATTGCTAAGTCTGGAACATCCTTTTATTTATATATTTTCTGCCTATATTTGTGTATTTATACATTTGTGTATTTATATTTTCGTGTATTTGTATATTTGTGTGTTTATATTTATTTCCCTTCTTTTAAATATGTGTATTTATATATAAGAGTACTTGAATATTCGTGTATTTATTTATTTGCCAAGTTATATATATATATATATATATATATATATATATATATATATATATATATATATATATATATATATATATATATATATATATATATATTTACATATTTGTATATGTATACATATGCATATTCGTGTATTCATATAATCATATATGTATTTGTGTGTTCATTTATATATTAGTATATTAAGATATTTTTGTATTAATTTATCATTGTATTTATATATTAGTGTATTCATATATTCGCATATAGATATAGTCGTGTATACATATAGTATTGTATTCATATTCCTGTGTTCATATAATCGTATATTCATATTATTGGAAATAATATAATTGCGAATTCGTATAACCGTGTATTCATATATTCGCATATTCATATATTTTAGGATGGTACTGACGTAGTAGCATGTATGTCTGACGTCACGGGTACATCTTTACAATCATCATATAATACTGGCCATAGTAATAATCTATACCCTGGTCAGGTAAGTAGTTTAAATAGTAATAATCTATACCCTGGTCAGGTAAGTAGTTTAAGATATTTTGTTGAAACCAAGGTCTAACCCCATCATTTATTTAACTGTCAGAATGCCTCAAGTTTCAAATAGAAATGTGTCCAACATATAAACTAATTTTAATTGCGTAAAGCTAACAAGGTGCAGTGAAAGATACTTTCCTCCACGACAACGAGAAAAAACTCTGGAAGACAGCTACAATCCTTAGAGCCCTTCACATAGCATCATATTTATTGCTTACGGCAGTTAAATTAATTTTCAAATATATTGTTTCAGGCGACGGTTGGTCTCTCACATATGAAAGCTTCACGTTCAGATGGTAAAATCTCTTTTTCCTTCAAGAGAAAGAATCATATGAATGATACAGATCATTTCCAAAGTTTAAAGAGAAAATTGTATCTTGAAATAGCTCAGGGACCAATAGAACAAGGTAAATGCATTCTCTACGTTATCTTTGTCACTGTCTGAAGACACTTGAAATAACAGAAAACAATGCAACTCTTGAATACAATTTCAAATTTTGTCCAATCTCAATGCATAATTAACCAGAGAAATTCTTAAACATTCAGAACATAATTATAGTGTTTGGTGTTACAAATGTTCAGAATGCTGAAGTTACACAGTTTGTTTCAAAATTCATCATTCAGTTGATATCATAACAAATCTGTACGAATGTAACCCTCGCCATTAGAACTTTTCTGGTGTGTGACGTAAGAGTAACACAGAGTCATCTGAGAACATTCTAAAATTAACATTAATTAGTTTATCAACATATCGTATAATGCAAACTATGCTACATGAATAAGATTAATTTTAATAATGGTAAGATACAATCTATATACATGATCAGTTATTCTCAAACTTTGATTTCACCAAGAACATTTGGAGGATCGCCTATAATCACATCACTTTGTTTATTTTGAAGGTATCAAACAACAACATACAGACTCACCTATTAGAAGTTCTAACTCTATAGATTTCTTACAGAATAGAATAGGAAGACCATCAGACTCCGCTACAACACTTGTCAAGTTACATGGTATGTTCTTATACTTAACACATATATCAATAATCAGTTCAGTTGAAATTATGTATTTTAAATCAAAAAGAGCAAGCCGGTTTCAAGTAAAAAAAATGACCAGTATTCTGGTCATAGACCCTAAAATTGGGACAATCCTTAATTTTTCAGCAATCAATGTATACGCTGTCCAGTGACATTGTATGTTTTTATCATTTATATCTTATAAGGTTCGTGTAGTTCAGTAAGTGGAATAGCTTTTGTTCAATCTTCATTAATCTTGGTAGAAATGTGTGTTGTAACGGTAGCTTCAGATCTTCAGCATATCCGTGTCGATATTGTTAATGAATATTTAATGCAGCATAAGATGAGAAACAAAATGTAATAAAAGCTGCATATAACGTTTTGGAAGCCAGAATTAATGCAAGGATAGCACGGATGGTTGCAATCCCCTCACATTTTTACCTATGGACACCAAGTACATGGGCTTTAAACTATTAGAATTTTTTTACAAGTTTGGTATTTGCTACATTGCAGGATCTCTAATGGTTGTTGCTTGGATGTTATGTTCAACTATAGGTGTAGTGGCGGCCAGACATTGTAAAGATATGTTACAAAACAAAGTATTCTGTAGTGTTAAATATTGGTTTGTGGTAAGATGTAGTCTTGATATATTTATTTATGTATAATGTTTGAACTAGATTTTTATATGTGATATTCATTAGAAATGTCCTGCATCCTTCAATCATTTCTGGCTTAAAAAATTTAATGTTACTCTCAGTGATTCAGTGTCAGGTGTACAGCCTAATTATGGACTTATATCTCATAAGTTGATGATAAAACAGTTGTCCAAGTAGTATAGACATGTAACTTGTTATGATAATATCAATGTAAATCTGATTGAAAGAATCTAATGATTAGTATAGTCCAACAGAATTAACCTAAGCTTGACCTCTAGGCAAGAATATATTAAACTCAGTATTTACAGTCTATTTTGGTCTTCGTTTGTAAATCGCACTTTATTGGAAGCTTTCGGCAAAATACACGTACTCAACAAATAATTTTGTTTTCGTAAGAATATATACTTTGAAACTGTGCCATAATATTGCTTACTTACTTGTTACTCCCAAAACTAATGTGTCCAAAATTAAAAGTACAATAACATGTCACTTTTACAAAATTGATTAATAGTCACATAAGTTATTATAAGCATGTGTATAATCTTATACAGGCATACCGAAACTCACGATTTAATGTAAGTGAAGTGTGTAATTATTATAATTAGGTAGTTAAAGCTAAGGTTAATATTGTTTAATACTATTAGTTCTGATAGCGATGAAGCTTCAAACTTCTCAATTATTTCATCAACCGACCAAAGTCTATATAATGATAACAGTTTGAATGAAAGACGTAACATTTAAAGAGCGTTTTCGGATATCTAACAACAGAATGTATTACAAAACACGTTCATATCTTACTAATACCTATGGTAGAAAGATCAAACATTTTAATCAGATTATGATTTATTTTCAGATGCATAGAACATTGATGTTCACAGCTGTATTGTGTGTGATTGCAGCTATGGTTATAATATTTTATGAAAATGGTGGTTTTCAACAGGTAATATGGTGATAAAAAGGTGACCTAATATAATATATACTTATCATATGAAATACAGTATTAACTATATTGTAATCTGCAAACATTGCAAGTTTTTAAATATCGCAATAAAAACATTGCTGTTATGTCTTTATGTTTCAATTACTTTGCAAATCTTAGAAATATTTTAATATCATATTCATTCATGAATCCATGATTGTGTACAAGTTCTGATTGTATAATTTAATGTTCTAGTCAATTTGACATTTTGTCATTCATACCATGCACACGTACCAAAAATAAACTCTTCAGTATATTTCATAGTTATTATAGATACGACAGTTTGCCATTTTTATCCACAACGGAAGTTCTGCTCGCTTTTTCTCGTTTGCAATTCATTTAATTATAACTTTATTATTGAAATGGAAACAGTAACTTTATTCAACAATCTCCGAGGCCTGAAAATGCATTTTAATCTTAATATATAAACATTTGTCAAACCAAATGGAGCTCAGAGTGTTAATTCAGTGGTAGATCAAATGACAGTTAAGCTTTCTATGGATTGTCAAGATACGATATCGTCGGCAACCACAGTACTTTCTTCCATTTCACTACATAACGTAGCATAGCGGAGTAACGTACGAGGGGTGATTGGAAAGTTCGAGGAATTTATTTATTAATGGTACACGGGATAACATAGGAAAAAACAAAATACATCATTGTGTACGTTTACCAAAGACTGATATAAAGCCCAAATATGTTCTTGATACATTGGATAATAAAGTTTTCACGAAACATTTTACTACACTAGTATACGGTACTTGAAGCACGCCGACGTCATCATTGGGTTACTTAAACGTCAATGTCAAGTTTCCTACTTACTTTCTGCACATAATCACCACCTATTTCCATACACTTTCTATGGCTATGTACCCACATACTAAATGTAAACTTAAAGTATTCCTCACTGAATGAATAAATAATTCTTTTGTGCAATTCAGCACACTGTAAGCCATCAATCCTTATCTAGAAGCTTCTCCACTCACGCTGTCTTACCAACAGTGACTGTCAGTGTCAGTTGACCTGGTCTTTCTTCATCAAATACCCATGTCCTACCTTCCTTGAACCTCTGGCGCCATTTGTAGACAGTTGTTTTTTTATTGTATCAGCAGTTTTAATTTGTTTAAGCGTATCTGCAGGTGACAAATAGAGTCAAACGCAATAATTTACGACTGCACCCAACTCAAAATCATTTGTTGACGTCATTCGTTGTTTCGAAGCCTCGACTCTCACATCTCTGCTATGCAATAACCATTCAAAAGAATTTTATGAAACTTTCAGGAAATGATTTCCAGACGTCACGCAAGTGTAATTAATGTTGGCGCATAATTCGTAACTAAATTGAGTGCGTTATACCATGTTTAATGTTTTAAAAATAGGTGAATAATAGCGTGCTTCAAGTGACCAAATAGTGGTTGCTATGGATACCATTTATTCTTTCTACATATTGATATTCTGTTCACCAATATGATTTTTAAAACGCAAATGAATTGTTTTACACTTACTTGAGTTTTAATGTGATTTGACTAAAGGGTAAATATTATAGAAAGGAATTCCGCGAATTTATCAATCACCCCTCGTATCTTGGGATAACCGACGATGAGATACGAAGACGTAACAACATTGAAGTCAGGAATAAGTAGTTACAAATATTATTTGCATAGTCGCCCTTGATTTCGACGGTCACGGTATGGTCATGAAAGTTCCACATGTATATTTCAGATAAAATCAGTGACAGAGGGGAAGGAATATACTAAAGCACATCCATATCTTGGTATAATAGTTACAATACTTGCATTAGCAAATGTAAGTTATAATATTGTTTTCATTCATACTTACCCCCACTTAATCAACGACGTGATTTGACATTTGTCAATATACTGGACTGAACATATTCCAACGTTAACTTTAAGGGCATAAATTGCAGTGTTCTGTCTAACAAGTATTGTGTTTAGATCTCAAGGATATATCACGGGACCTGCCTTTGATTTTCAAACATACTTAATATATAACCGCGTTTGGAGACCACGTCATGTTAATTTATTATAATGTGACTTGCTAAAAACTGATACCCTGATGGAACTTAAATCACGGCAGTAAATAGATTAAATATAACTCTTCAAACTACGTAGGTTCATAGTTTCAAAGTGCATACCATAAATATGATTTATTTATAAAAAGTATAATCACATGACATATCCCTGTGGTTCTCACTAGACAACTCCAATTTTGAATATTTTTTATTTTATTTTGAATTGTCTTCTTGGTTTAGAATAAATATTTTGTCTACGTAGAGTGTATCCTCAATATTTAGTAAATCAAATTATGTTTGAAGTGTCACAGAAGAACGCTGTGGTATTGCCATGGATACAATAAATCCAAATAACTAAATGGCTATTTTAACATAAATCTAATATATTCTTTATTTTAGCCATTAATGGCCTTGGTCAGACCATCAGCAGATCATCCAAGTCGTCCTATATTTAACTGGGCTCATTTTACAGTTGGTACCTCCGCTCATATTATTGCTGGTATGTATTGTATGGGCTTAAACAAAGTTAAATATATATTCTAACATAGGCACGTGCGTTTTCACTCTTTATTTAATGTGACGTCATCTATGCTTTATTATTCAACAAAATATAGCTCGTGACGGCTGTTGAAATTTTACTCCCCACGTTAAATGCGCAAAGCCGAAAATGGCGCCCGAGTTTATAAGAGTTGACTTTTACAATTTGGTTTCTACTCTAAAATTAAGATTTTAATATTTTTTGTTCGGAATAAGAAACACCTATCCGTGAGAATTGTGTAAATAAATGCTATTTTCGGCCTTTGCACTGGGGTGGATTTCAACAGCATGACGTTTCTGACAGTTACAAATAGTTCTATAAATATATCTTTTCTACGGATGTATTTTACGATGTTAGAATCGAAATAACTTACAGTTGTCTATATTTTGTTGTCTAATAAAATATAGGCACTCGTTTGATGCGCTTATTAAATCACTCGTGCTAAAGCACTCGTGATTTAATCATACGCGCATCACAACTCGTGCCTATATTTTATTAGACAACAAAATATAGACAACTGTAAGTTATTTCTTAAATCATCTATCCATTGCTTCTAAATCAGGTATTTGTCTCTATAAAAGGCTTTACTTGGGCGTTGTAAAATAAAACATGTAATGCGTTAGAAAAACGTATCTTTTGAATTATTGGTTGTCTAAGGGAAGTAACTGAGTATAATTCTGCATTCTGTATATGCCGTTATTAAAATTCCATTGTGAACAATTTGTGACCAAAATTTATGTCTACATGAGTTATGTCTCAGTGATTGTACCCCATTGTTAATTAATCAATGATGTTTTAACTGGATACCTACATTTCACAAGTAGGATTACAGAACATCTGTATATTTTTTATTTATCGTGCATAATTGACAGGAAGATGGTCGAATATAAAATAAATCAAGCGTCTTGCAAAATTTGAATATTTTTGAACAAGTATGTAATCCTAAGAAGCCAGCACAGTACCTACTCTAAGACATTTTATACATATGTATAAACTGTTTTTTGGCTCATGACCATGCCGGCCACATATATGGCAGTATTGTACCATTGTGGGAGCAAAATATTTGATCAATAAGGTCAAACAATTTTTGGAACATAGAAACCATGCAATAAACAGACAGTTGACATTTGTTGAAAGTCAATAACGTAGTAAACAATTTGTCTGTTTATAATATATAATTAAAACTTTTATAATTAATATATTTTCAGTGATTACAGTGTTTCTTGGTATACATTTAAGTAAAGCCAAAGTAAATGAATATGCTCAATATGTTGTGATTGTATATTATATAATATTTATATTGGTACAATGTATCTTAGAAATACATAAAAGATGTAGTAACAACAATTATAGCAGTAAGTGAATTATTTCTTGTGAGTTAAGAAATATAGTGTGTTTTGCTCACATACACTGTTTAGAATGTGATCAGAGACAGTGAGTGCTGAAATACAGGATGATCAATGTGTGATGTGAATCTGTTGTAATTTTCTCAGACCAATGAAAGGATGGTTAATACATTTTGCACATGTGGGGTTCAAGCCCAAAACACTTGCAGCGTTTGATTTCGGTACGAATATAATTTTAAATTCCAAAATTCAATGCTTTAAGACATTGAGAACAATATTTATGCGGAAAAGAACCTTCTAATCCCAACCCAGTGCTTCAAAAATCGTCCAGTTGTCTCCCACTACAAATATTCTCGGGTAATCTCCCTTGATTTGTGCTTCAAGAATCATCGAGTCATCTCCTTTGACAAGTTTTGCAAAAATATAGAAGTAATCTCCCTTTAACAAGCTTGAGTTATTTCCCTTTCCATTATTATATATTGGCTATCATACATGCACATGTACAGTTGTATCTATATTATATTTTTCAGCCAATGTTGTTGACTATTCATCATTCAGTGATACATCAGAAATGAAAGATTCATTCAAATCAGTAAGTCAAATATATTTTATGTATAGTAATATAATTACACACT
The DNA here is from genome assembly GCA_025267735.1 of Mactra quadrangularis. Taxonomy (NCBI): domain Eukaryota; kingdom Metazoa; phylum Mollusca; class Bivalvia; order Venerida; family Mactridae; genus Mactra; species Mactra quadrangularis. The sequence continues at coordinate 5,829,991 of CM046309.1, forward strand.
GTATATTAATATATATACCTGTATTTATATACAGTACACTCTAAAGGCTCTTGTACAAGTGAACTTTTCATACCTCATGTAACTTTACAGTAATTAAAGTTTATTGCAACATAATGGAATCATATGCTGATAATAAGATAATTCTGATTCTTGGAAATGGCCCAGAGACTCTTTTATTTCTTTTTTTTCATAGGTAAAATGTCAACCAGATTATCCTAAAATCAGGACTTAGTTATCCTGTATGATATATATATATATTATAACTGTATGATATATACATTATAAGAACTTTTGGAGGGCACAATATGTGTGTTTTTCCTACATTTATGATGTGGACATTAGGCTTCCTTTTCTTAACCTTTGTTCTAGTAATACACATGTATTAAAATGTTATCAGGGGCGGATCCAGGATTTTTTTTAGGAGGGGTCCGACCTTTTTTATGGGGGGTCCAAACTTTCGAACCACATTATTCACATTTTGCAGAATAATGCAACATATTAATAATAACAACTATATAACCATTAAATCTATGATAGGCACTGAGAAAAATTGCTTCATGCTACTAAAAAATGACTTACAGTCAAGAAATACACTAATGGACAGGTACAATTTTTGGAAATTCTAGGGGGGGTCCAGACCCCTCAGCCCCCCCCCCCGCTAGATCCGCCTTTGATAGTCAATAGATAGTAGCACATAAAATGTATAAAAACTTTGTTGGCTTTATATCCTTATGATAGTTGCATAAATAAAGTACATGTACAAGTTGCATTAGATACACACAATAAACATCTCAAACCATTGTTCCTAAGAAAAAGTTTGACAAAGTGCCTTTTGAAGAACACTATAATCATGTTTTTTTGTAAATATTGACTATATATGATCTCACATCGTGTAAGATCTTAATTATGTAATTAGGAGGAATTTTTTAGCCTCGCAAGACTTCACATTACAAGTATGTATAGGAATCTCTGTGATTGAATAAACACAGTTGTTCATCAGTGAAAAGTTCTATAAATGCTTTCAGCAATGTTGTTCATCAAATATTAGTAAATAATAACAGACATTTATCTTATTAAGAACTGTTGGAGTACTTAATCATTAATTGCGTTTTAAAATTATTGTTACTACTGTATTTAGTTCTTATTGTTTGCACGTAACTGTTTGTATATTGCTCTATTATTTTAAAGAAAATATCTTACCTCAGCTTTTTAATGGATAGTAGACTAGTTTTGTTTCCGCTCCGATATTTTTATCTACTAAAACTAGAGACATCCAAATCCCTAGAATCTAGAATTCAGTGTGAATCCTGGTCTATTACTTTGGTCCCATTTTGACATTCCAGTGCTATATTCAGAAACCTGTAACATTCAAATTTTCTATACATCATCAGAAGTGTTCACATTTGTTTGCAGCATTAAGGATTCATTAGGGACTTTTGTTAGTTATTTCCCTTTGTATACTCTTCAAATACGTAGGTCCAATTAGTTGAATACTCGGATTTTACCCTTACCTTTGAATGTCAAATTGCCAAAATTAATCTTAAATAACTTGTTTGTAAATCATTTCATTTGTTTGAAATTCAAGCTAAGTATTTTTAGGGTAAAGAACTATCTAAATTTCACCACCTCTGTTTATATTTTCATTAACAAGAAAGATATTAAAATATTTTGTTATCCTTACATGGGACTTCAATGATAAAATCTGAGGATTCCAACAGTAAGGACCTACTTACCGATTGGATTGTTTCAGATTTTATCAAGGAAAGATAACTGACTAAAGTTCCTTATTCAAAATGTTGCTTATGCTTTATATATACATGTATGCAGTAGCTATGAAATGGAAAGTTTTCTTTCGAAGATGCTCTTCTGTCCAAACTATAAAAACACACGAAACAACATCTAAATCTGACAATGCAGGAAGTTATTTTCTAATTTAGTTTATTTAAATGTATGTGTGTTTCAGATGGATGGATTGCACGTTTCTACACAAAAACATAAGGTTTGTTTTGTCCATCAATTAACTAAATTTTACATAAAAAATCATCCATCCAGAAATTGAATCATGCATACATCAGTAGCTTTCATATAACTTTCACTGCTATATTAGGCTGTACAACATTTTGATCCTTTCTTAATGCTTTTAGCACAGATTTTCCATACCTCAATATTTGAAAAAATGTCAATAAATTAAATGATATACATTCTGAAAAAAAAATGTTTAAATTTGGTTTAAAGTCTGCTTCCATACAAGTTCAACTAATTTTACAATTTTGATCATAGAAATCACCTTCATGCAGGCAATCCCTGTCATTACCCATTTATGCCCTAGGATTAGTGTATCTAATTTTTCTAAATGTCCATGTCAAAGATTATACAGTACCCTTAGTAGGGTTTGAACTCGGAACCTCCCAATCCCTGAGCCTGCATATGACCAATAGACCAATGCTTCTTCAAAGTTTGTGACCTCAACAAATTCCCTGTTCTTAAAACAATCCTTAAACATTGAAAACACTGGACGTTTCTGTGTCTATCGTGAAATCTCTTCTCAAATTTGTTGCCAGAAACTATTTGAAATTTCCTCAAATTATTTTAAGAATAAAAAACCTTGCATTATTAAGGTCGACTTACAACATATGAATCAAGTTCCTTTGCAGTGAGATTTTTATGCAAACCAGAAAGCGTGTGACTAGAGTCTGTTAGTCAAGATATATTCATAAAGTAAAAAAATCTTGCTATTCATCTAGTTCTTGTTGCAGTCATGCACTTTGTTGACCGCTCTATTGAATTTTTGTGTGATGGATTTGGAGCATACTATCAAAACTCACAGGAATAATTAGGATTTGGGGAAAGATAGATAGTAGTTGTTTTATGTGTAACATTATGTCATTCAGTTTGTCAGGAAAGAAAAATATGTAAAAAAAACAACAAATTTTTGTTCACCTGGCAAGTTGTTGTAGATCACGTGTCTATAGACCCTGGTTACTTTCATGATTCTAATACTTACAGTGAATATTTTCACTGATTACCTTCATAACGAAGATTGAGAACTTTCAAAGAATAAAATGAGGCTTATTACAATGGGCAGGGACATAGATATGTCTCTGACAATGGATATTATTATTATTCTATATATTACTATATATTACACCTAATCCATAATAATATTTTGTACCATAATAACTTCTCATATTTTCAATATGATAAAAACAATGTATATATCACATTTACCCTTTAACCTTTTTTATAAAATCTAATATCTGAAGAAATATTTATGTATTTGAGTATTCAATTCTTTATTTCTCATATTCATGTTGTATACTATACTAGTATATTAGTGTATGTAAGTCTACTACATACATAGTTTTATAATCATTTTAACAAATAACATACAGTTTCAATTTTTTTGAAGAAAAAAAACAGGCACAAACACTGAAGTGCCGAAATTAAATAACAAATGTTTTAACATGAGATATTAAATAACTGCATTAAAACAAGGGATTATATTTGTTTATTGCATGAATTACTGGCTAAGTTTTATAAACAAGATACTAAACTATAGCAGCTGTATATAACTTACATAAAAAGCTAATAAAATTGATGGTCTTTGCTATGGTCTGAATTTTCTATCACTATAACTTAAGTGGTATTTTATAGCAGAATTTTACTATACTAGTTTATATAACTGTACCTATTGTTATAAAAAATGTTTTAATTCATTGTTTTCTATATTTCAGAAAGAATCCAAAGTTCCATCAACAATGCTGGGGATACTATCTGCTTGCTGTCTAACTATCACAGTTTTGTTAATTGTTATGATTTGTGATCCTAAGAAAGCTTTCTCTTAATTACATTCTCTCAGTTCAAGCTTTAATTAACTAACACATAAAAATGACATTGGACATATCAAGATGTTAACTAAAACCAGGCAAATAGAGATGTGAACATACAAGTTTGGATGTATGATTTAACTCAGGATGTTAATACTTTGTTATAATGATTTAATATGTTTGTAAATTGTGCAATAAAACCTTGTTGATTTATTTTGTTCTTTTAATTTGTTCATCAAAGACAGTAACAGTGAAGGCTGAGGGTGCAAGATGTTGTAAGTGATATCAGCTCTCATACAGTCATATAGATAATCAAAAACATATAAAGTAATAAATATGATTTTATTAACCAAACAATCTTCATGTGATACTACATAAATACTTGTACATGTAAACTAGACTTGTCAAGATAAAATGATTGGTTAATGAATGATGCAATTTTTTATAAGATATACAATCAATATCTTGTGTGATGCTAATAAACAAAATTTTAATATTAAAACAGTAATAAAGATAAAACATATGCATCTTAACCACTTGACCACTGAAGTGTGTGTTACAAAAATTCTATTAACCAAGAAATGATCATCATTATTTATAAATACATTGTATCTTGTTTAGTGGAAAAGTATGGAACTGGTACTGAAATAATTTCTGTATGAAACAATGTTTAAATATATTTAAATAGATAAAGATATTGGTTATAAACATTTACAAAAAGTACAATGTTGTTTCAAATCTTTTAGATTTTCCTAAGTTTACAAATATGAATTTAGTGCCAGTTCAATATTTTTCTACAATATCTCATTTTGTACATTATATTCAAATATTTATATCTTAAGTAAGGAGCAGAATTCTTAAACATGATATCATACACAAGTCACATACCATCACAAATAAGAACAAACAAAATCTAAATAACAAATAATACTTGATGACCATATATGTTTGATATTCATGAAATTATGATTGAAAAATTTATCATAATATAATAGAGAAGTTAGCTACAATTTACAACATAAACAGCTTCAATATAAAGTATAATGATATTGTAACAATACATGTATGACATATATCACTGATTTCACTAAGTGATTCATGCAAATATATTTATCAATAAATAAATTCTACATGTACTGAAGTAGTATAAAATATATGAACAATAAACATTGTTCTTCATTTCTCAACTGCCAAACATGAATATTTTATTAGTGACTTCATGTATTAAATTGTTTTTTGTATAATAAATGTAATGTAATGTTGCAATATAGTGTTGTAAGATTTAGTAGAACAGATAAATAGCTTAGCGGTTTAATGTCAGATTGCTGAGACATCGTTGCTTTAAATTCTATAAGAAAACATATCATTATTAAAACTTTTGACAGTTGAGAAAAAATGGACAAAACTATGAGTGGCCAATTTTTACCCAAAATATATAAATTTAAATCTGTGGTCACTAGAAAGAAAAATTATGAATATTAAAATTTCCGTGGCACAATCAGTCAGTTATAGTACATGTCATATACACTTAGAAAAAACAATTAGCAATTAACACATCTATAAATATTTTAACTATAAATCAAAAGTCAATGAACTATGTACAAAATAATCAAGATGAAAGGACCAACAATCTTGAGTTATAAATCAAATCTATTGATCCTATTTAAGTGATTATAGTAACTACAAGTATGAACAATCTACATGTATTTTAAAACTGGTAAAAAAATCACAGATTTATAATTGAACACTTACACCTCATATATCTGCTATATTCAAATCTTAATTTACTCTATCAGTCTACGTACTTAAATCAAATTTCTTATTTTAACATTACATATCAACATTTTTTATTCATTTATAGTAGTGGGATCATTTTACCAACTTTCCTGAACTTGTACTTAACTATACTTGCTTACCCTTCACAAGATGAAAACAATAGTTTCCTTCTTTCAGAAAAATCAAATTATAGAAAAATCTTCAAGTGTCTGTATAATTTAATACAGTCAGTAATTACATCTAGATAGCTAGATTCAACATCCATGGCACTGTAATAATTCTATTTACAATGAATGTATTTATGAATAGTTAGCGTCAATGAAAGTACTAATATTAGTGATTGGACAATACTACTAATATTGAAAAAAACCTGATAATAAAGCTATGCTCTACATAACTTAAGATGTATGTAGTTTTTTTTCAAGAAATTAGCAGTTTTACAGACATGTGGGGTAAATAGTGCAACACTCCTAGCTAACCCCTAATTATAATCTACTACAGAATATTTGAACAAACATATTTACATTGCTGGTACTCATTTTCTGTGAGACTCGTCCAAATAATCTGCATGACATTTAACAGTATTTTCAATCAATCTGGCTTAGTGTTGTTCTTGTGTGTCAGTGCAAATTGCTGAAACTTTTGATTGTTACCCTGTCCTGTACTCTGATAGGTAACCATACAAATAACAGGAGTTAGCATAGTTATATTTGTTTGTTTGTTTGTTGGGTTTAGTGCCGTAGCAACACATTGTATAGGTCATATAATGGTGGTCAATCAACCTACTCACTCCTCCTAAAACGCTAAATCTCTGGATTCAGCTGATAACCAACTACTAAGTGCATACTTTTGTCAGTGACTGACAACTGCCCTACATTATTAAAAATCATTGGTAGGAGGGAGAATGGCCGTAGAAATAACTTCATGACCAAGCTCCACGAAAGAATGCCCTGCCCAAGAATTGAACCCACGACCCCTGATCAGTAGACTTGCGTGCTACCAACTGAGCTAGCCGGGCGGCTTGGCATAGTTATAAGAATTATAACTTTACAGCAAGAAATGTATTAACTTAGATAAAAATGTAGCAGTTACATGAGGTGAATACTATGATAATATACCAAGGTTTGATCCAGTAGAGAAATAACATCTTAACTAACTTCTCAATGTGTGTAAAAAACATGTAAAAACTATCTTAACAATAATTTTAAAAGCACATAGAAATTGTGCAAAATTGGTATTATTATCTTTAAACATTCCCCCCCCCCCACCAAAAAAAAATATTGAAAATATAAAATATTTATAATTATTCAGTAAGACCTTCACTAAGTGAAATATTTCTGGATCATTCCAAGCTATGTATATCTTATAGACAAAGTTACTACACAGTTTATAAAAGTGTCACTGTTCTACAGTACATTCACAGTATATCACAGTTCTAGGAATCTTGACCAGTAGTTAATAATTTTAAAGCTTTCGAGAGATTATCAATAGCTGTAGGAGAATCTTCATATTGTAACGCACTACTTGCATATTTACAATACTTCATAGCTTTCTGATATTGTACAGGTGTTAGTTGTGCTCCACCTGAAACAAGAATAAAACATACTTTATATAAACATAAAACAAAATCATGACAGAAGGGCCTATATTCACTATCACTTTTTGAGTTTAAACTGAGCTGCTTTAGACTTTAGACTTTAGACTCTGACTCAAAGCTCAAAAAACGGTATTCACAAAAATTTTGAGTCTTGAGTCTGAGCTTGAGACTTATTTTTGTAAATATGGACCAAGTTGTGCCCCCAACTCTATACAATAGTACATAAAAGAATAATAACTATCAGATTCTTTAAACAAGACTAGAAAGAATGTGCAAGTCATACACACCAAATAAATGCTCAAATATCAATATATTTCAAATTTTAGAAACAAGTACATGATGTATAGATACAGTTCGTTTGTTTGTTTGTTTGTTGGGTTTAACGCCGTAACAACACATTGTATAGGTCATATAACAACGGTCAGTCAACCTACTCACTCTTCCTGGAAATGCTAATTCTCTGGATTAAGCTTTTAATCAACTACTTAAGGCATACTTTCGTCAGTGATTGACAACTGCCCTACATAATTAAAATCCTTGGTATGAGGGAGAATGGCCGTAGAAAAAATTTCATGACCAAGCTCCAAGAAAGTATGCCTTGTCTGGCTATCACTTGTAATTCTACTATAATTAAAGCTAATTCATCTGACAAAGTTTGACTCATAAATAAGAATTCAATCAGATGACTTGGTTATGTTATGTTGTAGAATAAAACATAGACATAAGCATTGATGCACCTTAAAACAAGTGCCTATATGTTTAACTCTACATAAAAAATATAGAAAAAAATGTGTGCTAGTTTGATTCTAACATAGAAAATAATTATTTTATAACAAAGGGGGTAAATTTAAACAGCCATGTATTTTTTCAATAATAAAATACAGTTTGACTTCATTTTAAATATAAAGTGAAAATGCCTTTCATAAATTTAATGTTCATAAAACATGAGTGAACCTAACTAACAACTGACAATCCTATAAAACTTGTAAAGAGAAGACATAATACCAGAATTAGCAGGTGGTTTCCATTCAGTGTTATATGTAACATTAGGAGCAGCTGGTCTTGTATGATTCTGTGGATCTTGTGGTGTACTGGGTGGAGCATGAACCCCTGTGGGTGCATCACCTGGTGATGTACTAGATCCTGGAAGATTTAATGATGTGGAGGATCCGGGCTGGTAGGAGGAGGATCCTGGTTGGTAGGTTGATGGTCCTGGTTGATAGGAGGATGGTCCTGGCTGATAGGATGAAGATCCAGGTTGGGATACATTGTTCTGTGATGGTCCTGGTTGCTCAAATCCTATAGGTCCTGCCCCAGTATCTTGATCTTCTACAGAAAAGAAGACACAAAAGAATGTTAAGATAAATTTGCGGTATAGTAAATATGTTTTCTTTATGGGTTCTTTATAGTATTTCTAACATAATGGAACATGGATTTTAACTTGAGCAAAGATAACAGCATTAAAGAGATTTGCCACCATCAACAACAACACAATGCTGGTTTTTACTGGTATTATAAACTATCCTAGAAATTTATTCTTAATAAGAGGTCAATACTAGTTGATTGGCAGAAAGATAAAAAGTATTAAGCTATAGATTTTAAAACATATAGTTTGTTGATTTTATGTTTGTTCGTATAAACATATTCAATATCAAAAGTATATTAATTAGAACATTCTAAGATTTGTTTGCTGAAATAAAAAGAACGTTTGAAGAAATGGAATGGGCTCCTTGTCAGCCAATAATTAGCTAACAGGAATTGATGACAAATCAATAAATTATTCTTCATCTTGATGCATGTGTATAGACTGACTTTGTATTTTCAATAATAATGTACTCTTAATATTTTTTATAGAATCAATAGTCTAAACAGAAATGCACTTTTCTATGTAACAAAAATGGATATCATACTGACACAAAATATTGGTCATGACATTTGAATAGTGAGATATTATTCAGTGAGTAGACCAACACTTGTTTATAAATTCATATTAAAAAACTATCAAGATAGATAATGTAGATATAATAAAGACAATACCATCTCCTTCTTCTCTCTGTGGACCAGGTATTGGGGTTTCTCCATTCTTTAAACATTTATGTATATATGCAGCCTTCCATTTAGCATACTTTCTATTTTTATCAATCTATAAAAAAACAATTTTAAACATTAAAAATCTTGTGGTTCTAATACCCCCAAGCAATCTCTGTTAACAGATGTGTCAGATAACCTACATAAAAATAGGCAAAGGACAACTCAATGTTGACAAGGGTTGACACATTCAGATGACATTCATTTCGACCAATCCATTTTAATCCTATTTTCCAAGCTAGTTTGATGATGCATGTCATTCATGGACTGTGATAGGAATTTTCATGGCAAGTTGCATCATTAATATAATATTATAGCAGAGCTCAGTTGAACATTACACATACTTCCAGTCTGACCAATGTAAAATAAGTAAGTACACAAGTCAAGAAATTTATATCATGATTTCATTCAGATTGTATGCCAAGCAGGGCTCGAGTTTAAGCTGGCTTACTCGCAAAATGCGAGTGGATTTTGAAAATTGCAAGTATCTTTTATTTTAACTTGCAAATTTTCGCTCAAATCAGCATTGAAACAGCCTGAAAGATTGTTATCATTAATTAAAGATTCAAAGAAAAATCATGTTCAATATTCTTTGATATCCCACAATAGCACCTTAGTTTTATCTATGGTTAAGTATAGTAGCTAGTATGTATGCTATTAAGATTTGGACACAATATATCAGGCAGGTCAAATAATAAGAATGGGGCTAAATTTCAAAAGCAATAATAGCATTTTGAAATCATGTTTTCAACATTTTCAAAAGAACTTTGAAACTTAGTGTAAAGGTCCAGACCTTATTGTGTTATTATAAGTTATACTTACATCTTCACTAAGTTCACCAAACACAGATAATGTATCAAATAACATACCAGCTGTATAGAAGGACTTAACTACATTTCTACAAATATAATATAATACAAACATTCAATACAGATAATGTATCAAATAACATACCAGCTGTATAGAATGACTTTACTACATTTCTACAAATATAATATAATACATACATTCAATACAGATAATGTATCAAATAACATACCAGCTGTATAGAATGACTTTACTACATTTCTACAAATATAATATAATACATACATGTACATTCAATAAAAATAGATTAGAAATGTGATCGGCTGTTATTGTGTAACAAGCTACTTATAGTATAGATGGTAATGAATGACGTTTAATAATTAAATACCAGGAGTAAATTCATCTACAACTTTGATGTTTCTACATCAATCAAATCTAACATACAGCCCCAGTGACTACATCGTAATATTTTATAAGAGTTACCTTTACTTCACAAGTTATTGTAGTGGTGTTTAACATTTCTTTTAACAGTTTTCAATCTAATCAAAGTAGCAAAATAAGTTTTCTTGGACTGTATAAGATGTTTTAACTAGTACTTACTAGTGATTCTGAAAAGCTATTAATTTTCACATGGATAAGATTTGTTTGTAAAAATCTTTAATTAAAGTTATCAATGAAGAATTCCACTCAATTATAAATCTACATTATGTTTATTTCCAACTGTGAATATATCTAAATCAAACTAGGATACTGCATCCAGTTACTTTTCTCACTTTTTGTTTATGTGTGTAAATAGCTAAACCAAATTCACACTGATCCTCATAACTGACTCACTACCTACTTCAGAATTCTATTTTAATAAATAAAACATTATTATAATTACTTACTTGTTAAATCTTGCAGCCCTATCTTCATTATCAGCATATAAAAATACTTTTAAAGCATAATTCTCCATATGAGCTTGTCCAATCACTTCATTAGTTAACGCTTCAGAATCTGTCTCTTTTTTAACCTTAAAGAGAAAAGTAGAAGAGAAAAATGAAAACAATTGACATATTAACAACCGACAATGTTAGAAGTGATGGCTACTTTTGTCAAATATTTTTACATAAATATTGCAAGTCAGCTTTAATTAGAAATTACAATGTTGGACTTGTACTCATTATGTAACCAGCTTTGACTTTTTTAATCCATTCATAACCCCACTAGTTTCAATTAAGAAAGAAACTGTTTAAACTTAAATGGCTTAGTTTAAGTTAGTACTAACAAAGCAAGAAGATGACTTTAAATGATTTTTTAAATCAATACCTTAAAAGCTGAACATTTCACAAAATTACATTGGAAGTTGTACGTGTAGTCTATACATTTTGTACTTTCAATGCAATTTCTTAAATTGTGAATATTATAATAAATAAACAAACAAGAAAATCTTACCTTTTCAAGATAATCCATCAGAGCAACATGAAACATTCGACATTCTGGTGTCTTCTTATCAATATCCATACCACTTTGTAATGCAAACAATCGACCTGAAGATAGATGATGATGCTTAAAACACTCTCAAATTAGACTAAAATTTAAATTTCACTGCATTCAAATGCTAAATGATTAAAGGAAGAATGAAACTTGCTTACAAACAAACATCCATTTCATTGTCGACATCAAATCTAAAATGTAAGCATGTAGTCTTTCATGATGAATGGTGCAACAAGCCTTTAGTGAATTAAGATACATGACGATTCATTATGAGGAATGTCAACCATGATGTGGAATTTCAAGTTTTTTTCACTTGTCTATGGACAAGATAAAACATACTCATGTAATTAGTCTTTCTTAACACTAGTCTTCCTTTGCAAGGGCTGTCTACAGCTACGGAACTTCTGTAACTCTAGACCTTAGGTTTAGAGTTACAGTACTGTAAACTCTAGCCACTGCCTAATAAATAATTGATAATAAAATAGTTCACTGTTGAATATAATTGAAACATTGATACATCTACATCATCAAATATTGCTATATTAATACATTTACAGCAAAAAGATTACTTGTCCTATGACATAAATGTACCAATCAGACAAGTCGGGCATAAGGAAACCATGGGTTCGGAACTACTCAACCAGAAGACAACTCAACCAGTGGACAACTCAACCCGAAGTTGGGACAACTCAACCCCTATCATATATAGTTAGTTATTTGTCATTAAAATGTGCTTTAACAATCAAAAATGACATTTAATGTATTTTTAGATAAGAATTAAAATTATCAATGTTAGGCAAAAACATTAAATTAAAATGACAATAATACATATTTTATTTGCAAATTTGCTAAATTTATAAAAGGAATTAAGCAATCTTCATTTTTAAAAACGTCTTCTCATTTTGAAAAGAAATAATACCTATAAATCATTCATTTCATTCCTTAATATCTTTTATAATCGATAAATTTTATCTAAATATAAAATTTAACTGTTAGAAATACTATTTTATGATATACATGAATATTATTAATAATATAAAACACAGGTTGTGTTCTCCCTTCTTGCCGGTTGAACTGTCTCTGGTTGACTTGTCTTCAGGTTGAGTTGTCCCGAATGCAGAAAGTTCGAACAACACCCTTGGTCAAATGAGTAAAATTGCATCGTCATATTTATAAGACTACAACATTAAAAGTATCTGCATCATAACAATTTTGTACATCAGTTGACAATTTTAATGTCTTATATCTTAAGACAATAATGTCATTCCTTAATATTCTAAAGATTCAAATCTGATTCACAATCTCAAATCTGTCAAACGATGAGTCAATGACAGGTGAGATTATAAATCAGGAAACTGAAGATTGATCAACTAATCAGACATTATATTTGGTTATTTCTGATTTTTCCAAAGCTATTAGTTATCAGAACAAATAAATATACAAATATATCTTTGATTTTAAGACAGTGACATCAATCAACTACCTAATTACGTTTTCTGGCTAATTATAAAATGTGTTTATCCGAAATTTATGTTCACATCCGAAATAGTCACAGTTAAATGAAAAGTAAACATTAATCAACTTACAGTAATAAGCTACAACTGGATCTCTCTTGTCATGTTCTGTGGCTGTTTTCAAATAATGTTGAATTTGTTTTAACTGAGGAGGAAGCGGAGGCAAGGAATTCGCCGACATTTTGCAATCTTGTTATTATTTACAAAAAATATTTTGTAGAGTTTTCTCCCTTTCTGGTCAGACGGTTGATGCTTTCATCCCATTTACGGGATAGGTCCGGATCTCAATCAAGAGTTAAGGTTCGTATTTGAAATAACCATATACTAGGTCCATCTGCACGAAGATTTTTTGTGGCCACATAGACTAAATTGAAATTATCTGACCCAGTCATAGAAATTTTATTCAAACATACTTGTCGTGCAGTACTTGTTTCAATTATCTTTCATATTAATATTTTGTTGATAAAATATTGAAGATTCTTCTATAGAACTGCTGTTATTTATAAAACAGCACAAACCTGGCATTACTAATTTTTGAAATATACAAACAACATCACTGATAAAAGAACAATCGTTCGTTCACATCCTCAGACGCAGAGAAATTTATTCATTATCTTGGAAAGAATGTGTTAGTGTGAATGGCGGCCGAAGAAGCTATTAAGCTTAAATTCCATACGCAATTTGGCCCAGTATCTGTATTAACTTTACACGTTCTTAAATCTTCAGGTACTCAATCATAAATGAAGTTGTTGAAACTGGAACAACGATAAAATGAGAAAAAGAGCAAAGATAACATCACATTTATAATTCTATCGTTTCTCATTCCCAAACGTAAAATCAAAATAAAGACTGCATTGACATTTGACCAACTGACGAGGCAAAAACAAGAAAATAACCTGGTCTGTTGTATAATGTTTATTAATTTTATGAATGTGCAAATAATGAATACATATCATAATATTTGTCTATATATACTCTATATATAATAATTTGTAAAGGTAATGGCATAGTTTTAAACACATAATTATTCATTTAGTATTGTTTATTTTCATCAAACAGATAGGACAGTTGATATACTGGCCTAAAGTCATCTAAATGTCTTATGTGGTTTTTTTATTAATCAACAATGACCTGACACATAGCATACACATGATGAATATCACAAGATGTTAAATGTCATAATTTATGTCATGCACATCAATACCGGGGATGGCACAGAAAGAGATTAATTTCTTATTTCCATTGTCGTCCACGACATGATGGCATGACTCTGACATGGATGAATGCACCTGCAACATGTTGGCCTGAATACCATTTTCACCCTATTGTTTCATTAAGGTGTTTCATTACATAGATATGCACCCAGAAGATCTGCAAATGCAATCGATAGGGATTGAAGAAAAGTTGTTATAACTTGTAAAAAGTAGCTAAATTAGATAAGTAAACTTAAGTTAACCTATCATTTTTAACAATGCTTATTATGTAATACAAGTCAGACTTTTTACATCAATGTTTTACAGCGTCAAGACATTATTTATCATGCTACATGTAGTAGAAACACTAATAACAAAGGAGGCATCATTCACAAATGATTTTGCAATTGATACGTCTAAGAAAACAATCTGAAATAGTCCCCCATATGAAAATGCTTCCGACGATCCTGCTTATATGTCAAGACATTCCATTTTATGTCTAACATCTTCAAGTACTCTATTGATATCTTCTAGTTTTGTATCCATGTTTGTTTTGTAACAAGCTGTCTCACGTCTTAGGCATTCAGTTTCTATATCATATAATGTTTGCACATAGTTTAATCTATCATCAGTAGCTCTGTACACACGTGACATACATTGTAAACAATCAGTGACAATATCATTGTGTGGTAAATGTTTAATAGTCTCATCTTTTAGTTTTATAGCTTCTTTTGTTATCCACAAGCAAGCCGGGTAGTCACACAATCTCTCTAATACTTCTGCTAAATTTAACAAACGTTTCATAAACAAGAAACCATGCAATGAAATCTCCTGACTTATTTCAACAGTTTTCTCAAATGCAGCTCTTGATTCAGCAAGTTTTCCTTCCTTGGCATAAACTTTACCTCGTGTGTTATATAGAAGTGCCTCTGTGTCCTTCATACGAATTTCATTCTGAGAAACAGCTAGGTTAAAAGCTTCGTTAATTAATGTATGTGCCTCTTGAAATCTTGACAAGTCACTGTATGCATTAGCTACATTACTGATTGAATTAATAGTGGATTGTACAGGTGCATGGCTCTGTCGTTTCAGTTTTAAAGCTCTTAAATGGAACTCTAAGGCTCGTTCAAATTCTCCTTTCTGTTGAAGAACTAAAGCAATATTATTGATACATGCACCGACATATGGATGATCTGGACCGAGAAGTGCCTCACGTCTCTTTAAACAAGCTGTATGATACTTCTCTGCCATATTTAAATGTCCTGAAATAAAAAAGAAAGAGTCAAATATATTTAAGATACATTGTTCACAGAGGCGGAGGTAAATTTTTCAAGATGTCCATGTGTATTTTTCTATGGTGCATGGAAACCAAACTATTACTTATCTTGCGTTCAGTTTTTCTTACGTACATGTACACAGTTAAGTTCCACTTTTATATTTAATAGCAGAACAGTCTTAACAAAGGAACTTAAAATTGAAAATTGTCTAAATTCGAATAATTTTGCAATCAAAACGTTCTCTATAGTGGAACTTTACTGAATTTTCTTTCGAAAGCCAAGATTAATATAACTTACCAATATTTCTTCTTAATTTCACAAAAACAAATCCTGTTATGTATTTCACTTAAAAATCAATTTAACATTGCATATTTTGTAAATAAACAGTATAATTCTAAAATATGTGAACATAAACTTACCAAGAAATGTAAAAGATATACCCAATCCACTAAATGTTTGTAAAACCAATGGTTCAAACACTTTACCACCATATATTGAAAGTTTCAATGATTTATTGTAATATCTGGAATTAATAAAGATAAAAATGATGTTTATTCTAGCGTACAACATTACTATATACTGCCCGAAAGTGAACGTTTATTTTAAAGTTGTTTGTATGTTATACTAGTTTTCGAGCAATAGTGACTCGTTATCGCTAGCTTGCCTTGTATGACTTTGTCTGTTGAATTTGGATATAAACAAATGTAAAATGAAATGGTCTAAGAGCATTCATAAATGATATGCTCCAAGCATACCATATAATTTTAGAAATCTTAGTAAGCATGTCTTGTTATATTTATGCTTGTGCAATAAAAGGTATAAACACTCATGGTTCTCGTCATGTACTGGTAGGTGTAAACAATGTTTTTAATGATGAGTGAATGAAGCATCAGTTGCCTTTCTTATAGTGGTGTAGCTTACTGCGCATTTGAATCGAGTTCTGACCACAAGACCACGTACTTAAACATACAAATCTCTTATCAACGACGTTTGTTGACAACTGTAAAATGAACCTACTTGACAGCTTGGTCATTTTTTCCTTGTTTATGCAAATTCCATCCCATTCTTTGATAACCAGTGGCTAGTTGAAACTTTTTATCTTTATTTTGTGATGTTGTCAGACTTGTTGTCTCTGAACCAGTTGTCTCCATACCTTCTAATATCTCTAATGCTTGTGTATAGTTAGTTTGTCCTGTCATTAAATCACCCTGTAAAATATACTTATACATGTTAAAATTTATTTTGACAATTATCTTTAGGTTGTCAATGTTTGAAAATTATATAATATTTTATATTTGTCCTACTTTTGACTAAGTGACATAGAAATAGAAAGATGAAGGTACAAAAATGTGCCAAGTAACTTAAGATTGCATAAGACTTGTTAAACAAATTAGAGGGAAGACGAACTCCATTTTCTACTTGTATGTAACACTTTTGATGATATTAGTAGCCAGTGTGTATACACAGCATACATTGTTTAGAATGTTTTCAGATCTTTATTGGGTCACAGAAAAATGAAAGAAGTCAATCTTGTAAAATATTTTTATTTAAACTCTTATGGCTATGACACTCTCGATAATTCATTTTCTTAACTCATCGTAGTGGACGATTATCCTCTATATATGTTACCTTTATATTTGTTGCCATACTGCCGATAGCTAAATGAACCATTGCCTTATCGTCTAGTTTGTTGTACATTTCAGATAGTTTCAAACATTGTTGATAAAACTGATCACTCTCACCTGAAATATAAAGTGAACTATTAAAAATGTTGTTCTGCCTTTATTGTCGAGTGTTGAAATAATCATGTTGTCTTCAAATTTATATACATGTACATGGTACGGGCAAGTAAACTGCATGAGTTTTGTATCTCATTTAAACATAAAGAGTTCCACGAGATGACGGTCTAAAAATTAATATCAACATAAGGGTGCTATCTATTTCCTCAAATGAAGCAAGGATGAATCTAAGATCCTACTCAGTTACGGTTCAGATACCAACAGCACTTAAGCTTCTGTAAAACTGTAGGATTGACAATCTCTGTATTATCAATATTGCATTACTGACATTGCTTATTAGAGTTTTTAATCGGATGAATAAATAACTTGTATGGACGTAATAGGAAAGTCTTTTAGAATATTCAACCGCCTGGTATAGAAGGATCATTCGACTTTAATCGATTTCTAATTGGGAGATCCTGGTCTATTGTCACCACAATGAAGATATATTAGACAATTTACCTGGCATAAAACGTTCTATAAGTGCAGTGTATTGTGCAGCAATCTCTATAAAGAAGTTATAAGTATCTTGTCTTGTGTACTCAACGTCACCAAGTAGTTTTACAATGTTTGGTTGTTCTGCTGTGAACTCGGTGAGAGCTGTAGCGTACTCTGATGATCCAAGTTTCTCTGAGATATTACCGACAACCTCAGTAAATACTTCACAATATCTCTTCCTTAATTCTGTACGAAACCAAAGTAAACAAGTACATTATATACATATATGATCAAGTTACAATACATAACTGAAGTGATAAACGTATGGGATAAAGTTTCGGCAACCAATAGTAAATTAATCTTCCTTGTTATTTTTTTATATTTGTACAAATATACAATGTATTGTGAAACCTTTCTATAACAGCGTAGTGCAGGACTTTGCTGATTTTACAAAATATGTCAAACATGATGTTTTTATCGGGTTTAACGCCGTGTTAATAAAATTTATTTACAGCGGCGAGCTCACCTAAACTAGCTTTCCATTTGTCTTTAACCAGTACTCGTCTACCCTTCAACAAGTCAGGCAAGATGTCTATATAGAATGTACTTTATAAATTGACAAACCTCAACATTTTCGCCGCAAGTTTTTATAGAACGGCATTATCAACGCCAATAAAAATTTCTATATTTGAAATCCTTCAAGTTGGTGATTGTGCCACTGATCCGAGTAAAATGTCCTGGGGATTTCCATTTGCAATTCTTGAGATGTGGTTGCTTTTAAACATGGCTATCGTTAGGAGATGATTAAAATTGTAGCTTTTCACCAATGTGGTTGTGAGAATGAGGAAGTTGTTGCATTAGAGACAGAGATCTTTATATACGAGTAAAATGTTATTGAGACTTTGGTGCTATTGTCAGGTGTTACTGTATTTAATCTAATAAAAAACATGCTATTAAGTTCAGTAAATATATCAAAGGTTTAAGATTATAAAGTTTTCATATCACATAACTTTATAAAATATCTCATAAAACATGCTTGGATTTTATCAAGGTTTCATATGGTCTTGTTTTAATATCTGATAAGAGTAATATAAGAGTATCTGTTTATAGATAAACAAGTTTGTACTGCAGAGGAATGAATCACTGTTGGGTAGCAATAATCATGTTTTAAGATTCTGTGAATCCCGGCATTTAAGAACCACTAAATACAACCCATGATCTTCCAAGATATTAATTATGATTTTTATCCTCTAGTAAGAAAGACTTTTTCCTTATGTATTTAACTTACACCTAACCACAAGAAAGCTGATAGTCGTTAATAACCAAATAATAAAGATTTGGTTAACAGTGTTTATGCAAATAGCAATTAGGCAAATGAACGAAAATTTATAATTTATTGCAGGTATAATTCCCACGATGGAAACAAGGAAATTCACATTTCCTTCTCTGGGTTGTCCTGGAAAACTGAAAGTATGTCATAATAAAAGTACTATAAATGTACAATACTTTCAGTGCATGTATTTATATTTTATGTGTTTGCTGTTCTCAACCATTCATGTACGAAGTACGTTATTTTCATTTGTTTGATTACGCCTATCAATAAAGGTACTTAATAGTTCGTAAAAAGTACTTTCATCGGCGGCTATAGTTTACAATTTAAAGAAGGACGATAATCAAGACTTAAGATTTTAGTTCGAAATATCAAAAAGATATAATGAGAAATGACTTTTGTACCTGGTAAATCTTTGATAGCGAATGTAGCTTTGATGACTTCTCGTAATATTCCTTGTATATTAAATCTTCCAGTAGCAGAATCATATGTTAGTATGTGTCGCCTTCTAATAGGTGCCAATATATTATGTTTAACCATTGCTTGACTTTGTGGTACTTCTAAATCTGTAGAACAAATAATAAACAAAGATAACGTCTCTGATTTTCCTAAATTACATTGTGGTAACCGTACACTATTGAGGGATTTAGGACAAACAAATTTTTTTCGGTCTTGAAGATGCTCGGAGTTTTCTCGTTACGCATATAAATGAAAAATACATCACATTCAGTTATTTTTAAAACCTACTTGTTTGTAAATCCCTATGGTCCCTAAATCAATCACTGATGTTTAGTATTTATCAGTATTTATTCTATCATTTTTGTATTCTTTAAAAATATCTCTTAACCATGTGTTTATTATTTATTAATAAATTATGCATACAATTGTGAAGAGCTTTTGAACATAATTCAAGATACACAAAGCGCTATACAAATATGATTTATAATAAAAATTATAATAATTGTTTGATAATGACATGCCTCGTGATAACAGAGCCAAAGTGAACCGACTGACTATAAGAAGGATAGTTTTTGCATTGACAGTCAATTTTGATTCACCAAATTGGTCAAAATACTAGTTTGGATAATTTTAACAACTCTGCTATGGTATTCTTATATTTACCTAATAGTCCACGAGCTTCCTTGGCATTAAACGATCCAGGAATGTAATCTAAATCTGTCATGTAGATTTGAAATTCTTTAGATAATCTTAGTATGAATTCTCTGTAAACGTCACCTAAAATATGTATAGTTATATCATTTAGGTCGGCATCGTCATAATATTATATCTTCAAACGTGTCATATATGTCGTATCGTATCGAAACAGCAAAATCGATAGTAGAATTTGCGATACAAAGTAGTGACCATTAAATGAAAATCAAATTAAATTATTCCTTGCTAAACATTCGTTACTTGTAGTTTTATCATGTAACAAAATCAACACTAAAACTGAATGTTTAAGTTAACTTAATGAGTAAATCTTTAATAGGGCCTTCTTTGTTAGTCTATCTTATTAAATAGGTAATGTTCTTACACCAATCTTACGGAAACATATTAATAAATTTAGACAACCTCGTTAGTAACGATATAGACGTAGATGATTTGAGTGCTGTGGGAATTATTTTCAGACCATTTATAGGTCAGATTATCATGAAATATTAAGAATTCATTTTCATAACACATAAAAAGACCCAAGTGATTTTGAAATATCAAACATTTAGCCAAATTTGTAAATTAACATATTCAAATAAGAGAAAGAATAGGTTATATAGAAGCAGCTAAAATCTTACCAACTCTATCTTCTTTAGGATAAAATTCATTACTCAATGTTTCTAGTCTACAGTTTACAAGTAATTCTACCATATCTTCTGGTGTAAACATTCCTTCATCTTCTTTCAATGTTGATCCTATCATTAACAATACCAGTGGTAAACCTTCGCTTAGACTTACTATGGCTTCACTAAACTCTCCTAGATCTACTTCCGGTGCTACCACATGCAACAGTTCTAAAGATTCTTGGTTTGAAAATGGAGAGAGTTCAAGACTATAGAATATCTTTTGAAGTTGGGTAAAGTTGATTCTAGTCGTTGAAGAGATGAATATTTTGACATTTTTACAATTTTTCATCACATAGCTGAGAATTAGCAACAAATCATCTCCAAAACTTCCTTCAATGGCGTCTTCAGCATTATCAAAATTTAACACAATCGCTTCCTCTCTCGATACATATATCAGTGACGCCAACAAGTGAGCCAGCAATTCTTTAGTCTCAACACCTGACGTCACTCCTGACGTCATTGGTTCTTCACCAATCTGAGCACAAATATTAGAATATAACATATTCAGTGAACTTATCAGTTTTAGTTCGACATAGATTGTCTTTATTTCCCTCGATCTCAGGAATTCTTTAACAAATCTTGATTTTCCAACAGATCTTACACCAAATATTCCAAACAGTCTGTGGGTAGAATAGGCTTTCTCTAGACGTAATAATTCTGTACGTCTGCCAACAAAGTCCCACTCACTGGGGTCAGTTGTATTAGAATTATAATCCATTGTCACCTATATGATCACTAGTTTATTAAGTAAAGTTAAATATTAAATATTTTTACAATTATAGAGCTCAGTATAAGATATTCATTCCATCTGAACAATGAAAATTGTTCCATTATTTATATATATGATAGTTAACTGTCCCGTGATCAAAGTGTATTGTATAATTCAATCGTTTGTAAGTCGTCTGATACTGAAATCATGTGACAACTTTAAGATAAAACAGTAGATCTTGACACTGATAATATTGTTTTTCAACAATAACTTCAAACTTCCGTATTTTATATTTTATTATATATAACTACATATACATTCATCGGATATATTTGTTAGTGTGACATTTAGTTGTTCACATACAAGTTATATATCCGTGAAACCCTGTCTAAGGTATCCCATAAATTTCTGTTTTCATTTCAACATAATTTAACCTATTATTTTCCAATTTAACATCCGCCATTTGTAATTAAATCCAAAAATAGCTTGACATGATTGGCTGATCATTATTGATTAAGTTAGAAGATTTATAAGCAGCAAAATAACCGTATAAGTATACGATGCGTAACGAACGGGGAATTCCCCTTATAAACCACACATCGCCTACATTTTACTATCAAGTTTCACAGTGAACTATTTACAGAATACATGTACTTATGAAACGCCATAACTGTGTTATTTTTGGCGATTATTGATATGCGCTGTTAGTTGTATGTAAATTTAATCAGGTGAGATAAACGATATGTTGAGCAAAGTTAACAATATCTTAGTCAAAGTTCAAGTGAGAGCAAACTAATTACAAGTCAAAACGACCATATTTATAGTCATATTGTACACGTGTATGACAAACATTTAATAATTCTATAATAAGAAAGTAGATACATAATCTGTACACATACATAGTCGGTAAGTATATTCTTGTACATCTTTTCACAAAAATCTTACGAAAAAAGTTATCGTAAGTCAATTTCATAACTTTTACACTTCTAAGTCAGAAGGATAATAATTATAAAATAGAACTATGTTATGATATTCAAAATGTATGAAAAGTTTTACATAATTCAATGATATTTGGAATCGATTGGACAAAAATAATCGTAATATGAACGTTTCTTGCTTTTGACTTACAATAATTTTATCGTCAGAAGTTTTTGTAAAAAGCACAACCGACTTTAAATGCAAATTCAGGAATTTAAATAGATCTTAATTCAGAACTATAAATAATGCTCACTTTGTAAATCTTGTAAATCTTTGAAACCAGTATCTTAGTCATTTCATTTAACGACGGTTATAAATAAACTAATTGCGATTTCATACAGAGGGCCAATTCAAAAATATAAAAATAAGGAAATGTCTAACGAGTAGTTAAGGTGTTGATTTAATGTATCTTAGATTGAATATGTCATTCAAGTAATTACATTTTATAGTCTAAGTTTCATGCTGATGTATGTTCACCAATCTCCCTGGGAGTATTTTCACTGTGCTAATTTGAAGCCGACATTACACCAACCTAGCAGATTCCCGTTTACATCCTCAAGTCAAGCAGTCGCAGGTAATTGTTTTGCTCATATAAATTAGCAGTGTCCTGGGTGGTAATCTAATCCGTGATCTTACGACACCGAAGCGCATCTTATCACTGGTCTACTGCTGCCGTACCTAGATATGATTATACCTGGTCGAGATTTTATTTAGTAACTTGAAGTAAATTGAATCAAATTGATAATATGTTAAACAAAACTGACATACGTGTGTAAATTAATAAAATTGTATTGATGGCAATGGTACATGACTGGTTAAGTGACGCCAATGTTAGGATGGGTCAAAGATTCATTACAGAAGTGCTGTACAGTCATTATGATGCAGTTGACATTTGTTCAAAGGCAGATCAAATTAACTATAAAATGAATTTAGTAAATGTGACATCGGCTCGGCTTATCAACATTCTAGATATCCAAACAATGAGATTTTCTGACCAAAGACGTCTTCCGCGTTCCATACATAAATGCATTAATACTTAATTCGCGCATGCACTCACTGCATAATAGAACTACTAACAATGTATGGCCGGTAATAATTGATTACTAGTTAAACAATATGCGTCTATTTTCAACAACCTAGTCCAACAGTTTCGCTGACGTAAGTAAGTAAGTCAGTAAATGATTAATAATTGAGTCTGCATTACAAGGACGCGTGAGATTGAACCACTTGAAAAACTATTTCTGACACGGAACAAAGAAGTGACAAATGTCACGTAATATCTGCGGGAAAACCGTCCTATAACATAAACACCGTTTTCACGTACAACAATCTAGATTGTGAGAAAAATTCCCTCAACTTACTTTGATTAGGTTGATTTAAACAAATAATACTTATTTGTAAGCCCCGTGGTCGAGTGGTTCAGATTTCCAAATTTCAATCACAGCAGCCTAAGTGATGAAATATCAAGTATGTTTCCCCCTAGCCAATGACTTTAGTTCTGTATATGAGTCAATTAGTTGCAAACGGAAGAGACTTGTACTGATCAAACAATTGAGTCAGTTAAATTAACAGTTCCCCACACTCGACTATGACTGATGTAAACAGTCAAACTGCTACTGCTCATATTCTTATGGAAATGCAATCTATGAGTTTTCAATACTTGAGAGAACTATCCTGTGTAAACGAAAATAAATATCAAAATTTACATTTTGTTCCCGTTTTAGCTTTTTCATTGTACTAGAACTTGAAGGAAGAATATTAAAATCAGTTATACTGTCTTTTCTCTTCAAAATAAAAGTGACAGAAGTGTGTGGTAGGACGCAGAGGGACACAACTAATTTGTAAGCATACATACTATACAAGAAGTGTCAGTATGTTTATTGGTTCAGTTCTTTATCCAATGATGCAATATATCTCTTACAAAATGTCTTTAAATTGATTGTTCTCATGTACTTGACAATGTTTTCATTATTTTAAAGTAATGATATTATATTGAATTAATGATAATAATAAAATGATATTGATAAAAGTAAGCAAGACTTATGAGACAACAAGACTTTTTAAAATTGTTTATTACAAAATAACAATACAAAAATAGTTTGATATAAAAAAGAGATATTTTATTTTGTCAAATTATTAACACCATTTAACCCATGAGATATTACAGTCACCTTTCATGCCATTCATTCATGCTATCACTCTATCTCTCCTGCTTCACGCACATATCACTCACTCACGCACACACCCACTAATTCGACCCCCACACAAACACTTACACACACCCTAGTCCCTACATAATCCCTTCACACGCATTTCCACACGCTCACACAAATCCTCTTTCTACCCCACACTAGTTCTTGACAACTAAATACATTTACTCATTCTTACATCATTCCCTACATTTTAAAACAAGAGGGCCATAATGGCCCTTTATTGCTTTCTTGAGCACCATTGATCGTTAAATGGATCAAAGTAAAGTCATAACAATGTTTCAGACCTATTGCAAGGATATTTTGATGAAAGGTAGCCACTAGAGTGATGACAAGATTTTTCTTTTTTTAAAGTTCCTGTGACTCATGTCAGAACTCATTCGATCAATTACCTAGACAAGCATCCTGATCATGTTTGATGACAATTAGGTAAAATGTGACCACTGGAGTGTTCACAAGCTTTAATCATTATTTAGGTGTGTGACCAAGATATTTACCCCAAGTAACCCATATTCAAACTTGACATAGAAATCATCAAAATAACTTTCAAACTAATTTCCAGGATATTTGATAAAGAAAGTAACCACTAGAGTGTTAACAAAATTTCCATTTTTTCTTTGTTTTCTAATTTTTCATCCAGGATGATCAATGATCATCAATGTCACGTATAATACATATATACGTATGTTAAAAATTTATATGAAACGATAACAAAGGCTTTCACCGGTAGACATTTTATAATCAAAACAACTGAGCATATTACAATTCATTACATTGAATCTCCGCTATCATGCAAAACACTAAACATTTGTAATCCATTATCCTATCCATTCAAAATCTTGACGTTTATATTTTAAAAAAATTCAGTAATGAGAAAGTTTTCTTTTTGCCTCTTTATTGTTACTTTTTGACTTTTGGCACTTTCCTTATCATAATTGTATACACACGCGTATTTGTGTGCTATTTCCAATATAACATTTAGAGTGTTCATGTCATATATGGAATAACTAGTATAATGCGACAATATTAACCTGAGCTTGAACTCCCTTATTATAATAATTACACACTTCACTTACATCAAATCGTGAGTTTCCGTATGTGCGTTTGCGATTATGCACGTGTTCATATCAATCCATTTGACTATAAATCAATTTTGTAAACATGGCATGTTATTGAACTTTTAATTTCGTACTCATTCGTTTGTGGAGAAAGACGTTCGTCCGCAATATTGTGGCACAGTTTGAAAGTATTTATTATTATAAAAACGAAATTAATTGTTCAGTACGTCTATTTTGCCGAACACTTCCGATAAAGCGCCATTTACAAACGAAGACAAAAATAGACATTAAATACTGAGTTTAATATATTCTTGCATAAAGGTCAAGCTCAGGTTAATTCTGTTTGACTTATAAATTGTTTCTATGTTCTATTGATATGTAGAACATGTGAACTTTTGGGCGTCATGTTTCATAAATAAAGTATCAATTCTATGAAAAAACTAAACCTTTGTAAAGAATTTAAACTAACGTAGTCAATATGTTTTGAAATCATTTAAATAATGATTTAACATTAATGTATATTGATGCTCACAGATTACAATTCTCTTTTATATAATACTTCGCATTTCTTTTGTACTTTAACTGTTTGTAATCTATCTTTGACATTGACCATTTTGTCTCTTATTCTTT
The DNA here is from genome assembly GCA_025267735.1 of Mactra quadrangularis. Taxonomy (NCBI): domain Eukaryota; kingdom Metazoa; phylum Mollusca; class Bivalvia; order Venerida; family Mactridae; genus Mactra; species Mactra quadrangularis. The sequence continues at coordinate 5,856,515 of CM046309.1, forward strand.
CCAGACCTCGTTCATTGCCCTGACTAACATAAACACTTTCTAGACGTAACAGTTCAGCCTCTATTTGTATCAGTGTATCTCGATAACGATCTATATTATCTTCTTTCATTTTATAAATTTCAGAGAGACATTCAAGACATTCAGATATGAAGGAATTCTGAGGCATCGCCTTGATTGCTTTGCTTTTCATTTTTAAAGCTTTTGTACACAGTTTCCTACTTTTATCAAAGTTTTCTAACCGTCTGTTAGCATCAGCTAGATGGACTAAACTTTCCATATATGGCATGGTTTCAGTAGCGATTTCCTTACGCAATTCTAGTCCCTTTTCAAACATGTCTGCTGCTAGTTCGTATTTTTTCTCACTTCTAAAAGCTTTTCCTTTAGAATCATATGTATGAGCTAGAGCTTCTCTTGGGGTAACTGTTTGACCAAGTAATTTTTCTAGTGCTTCATTCAAGTGGCTATGAGCTTGACCGTATTTCTTTACCATCATGCAAGCGTTTGCTGAGTTAGTAAGCGAAAACACCATTGAAATAACAGGTGCATTATATTTCTTTTTAATTTCGAGACCTTGTGTATAATACTCTAAAGCCTTTTCATGATCTTCTTTCTGGTCATACATAATACCAATGTTGTTGAGTGTTGAACCAATTGTAGGATGATTGGGTCCTTGGACTTCTCTACGTCTTTTTAAGCAAGCGAAATGATATCTTTCCGCGTCATCAAAGTTGCCTGCAAGGTAATCAAAAACATGTACATGTAGTTTTGTTTTAATTGATATATACATGAACATAGTTAGTTGACAATTAGTATACTGATACAACATTAAACAACTTCTATGAGGTCTTCCTTAGACTCTCATCAGTTAGTGACAGTTATAAACAAGATTCCTTTTTAGTATTACTACATTATAACCATTTTTAAATACTCATTAAATTCAAGTTTATAAAATCAAATAGAAAACATAAAGATGAAATAAGCAACAGGTATTCATTCAATTAAAACAAAGAAACAAGCGCACTATTATCGTTCTGGATCCATACTTTAATTAAAAAGAAGTAGAACAGTATATTTTTCTGCATAAATCAAAGCCATTGCAAATGTTACAAATATTTGATATATGTAAAGTATATGTTATACATAGGACATTTTATATTAAGTATACACGCGGCCAATATTTACAAATATCACTAAATATTGGTTGTATCAGTTATAAATATTGTAATAAAGTTTTAATATTAGGAGCGGACATGCACCAGTGGCTAAGATATTGGAGAGGACATTGCATAGAGAAATTAGATAGCCAGCTCCGATTTGGTTCAAATTGCATCCAAAACCTATCTCGTAGTTCCCATGAGCAATTAATTCTTCTTACCATGGGAACCAGAAAGCAGACTCGGAGATTGTTAAATCTAAGTAGTACAAATGTGTTTCACAATCGTACTAAAACAAATCCGTCTATTCTAATAAATCATAATTATATTAAACTTCAATACAATTATTACTTACCTAAAACAGTCAATGTAACTCCCATACTACTTAGAGTTTGTAACATAATTAACTCATATTCCTTGCCTGATATTGACGATATAGCTAAAGATTTCTGAAAATAACTGAAAAATAAGCAAAAGTGAAATAGTATAATATTAATTTTATTTTTTATTGAGGTTTAGACACATTAATGATATGTACCTTTGAAGGAAAATATTTGCTGTATTCTATTTATTGAATTACTTCCCTTTGACTTTGCTTAAAACGATAAATAATTCATACTGAACAGTCTAGAACGCCCTTTGTACGACAAAGTATAACTTGTGGCATTTTCAGTTCAAAGTGCGATGGTATATATACATAAAATACTCGGATGTGTAATAAACAAATAGATGATAATATAATGTAAATATAAAGGTCAGTATTATAAAAAATACCTAACAGCGTCTTCATTCTTGGCTTGTTGAAGCATATTCCAACCCATACGTTGATAAGCTGTAGCTAACTGTAACGAAGGTCCATTTTGTTCTAACACTGGTAATGCTGAACTGTAGTTTATCTCACCATGAACAAGATCTCCCTTAAAACATCACAAATCACCGTTGGTCATCAATAATTACTATAAGATATGCTAAACTACGACTAAATACTTTGAATTCAGTGCACACTTTCTATTTATACTATTGTTCTAGTGGGATTCACGATACTACGGTAAGTAAATTGCCAACTAGTGACAAGAACATGTTTACAACACAACATAAACGTCATGAACATAAAGAAATTTACATTATTTGCCTATTAATCACTGGAAACATTCATTTAATTCATCAGATATATTACTATAAATGGAAGAATTACGTACATCTATATGAACAATAATCTTATAATAATAATAAATCAATAATATCATCATACAATATATTATAAAACAGTCATTCTAAAATGATAATGTCTGAAAAGTGAAAAAATCACCAAGCATTTGATTAAGTTAACTGAGTCTTAGGCATTTTCTCCGATCCAGAAGAGGAAGCTTAGCATCCTTGTAGAGTTTTCTGTACACTTTTTTTCTTACAATATATATAAAAAGATTTTCGCACACGTCCAGTACGGTTGAACTCCAAAAATAATGTCGTTGTACATGTAGTTGTATTTTAATAAAAATTGTTTGACAATTCGTCGCTTCAAAAATGTCAACGTAGAACATGTATTAACTTTCCATAAAACGTAAATAATCAGACGTAACACTTCAGGAATTTCAGTACCCTCAGGAAATACAAATGTACGCAGCACTTCATAACCGAAGTTGATAAGAAAGCTGAAGACCTCTAATAAAGAACCACGATCATAAGCTGACATCTTGATATAATATTTTTTAAATCATCAGCAAATCTTAGTTTTCAATTTACCTTTGTATTAGTGTATAGACTACCAACAGCAATGTTGACAGAAGCTTTATCCACAACCTGTCCATACATTTCTGATGCCTTTATACAACATTGATAAAAGTCATCACACCGACCTAGTAAATATAATAAATAGATTTAATTAACATTTCGAATCACCTCCATCGTTATACACGTTGCATACAAAACACTATATCCTGTATCTGATGTTTTTGCCCAACAACTATACAAAGAAGTGGAAAGTTGCATACACAAGACATGACTCAAGTACTTATACATCCCAGGATTAAAGTTCTGTAATAATGTTACATTTAAAAAAATATATTGAATTCGTGATAAAGCATTTAAAATTCAATAAACAATGTAATGAATAAATGAAGTCAATAAATAAAGTTCTTACTAGTCATAAATCTTTCAATCAACTCTGTACAATTTGTAGCCATCTGAATAAAGAATTTATAATTATCTTGACTTGTATAACGTACTTCCGTCAGTAGTTTCTCTAAATTTGGTTGTTCAACCGAGAATTCCGATAATGCCTTCGTGTATTCTTCTGTTCCCAACCGCTTGGTTATATTTGTCATCACAGTTGAAAACACACGACAATATCTAGTTCGTACTTCTGCAATATACAAAAACTTCAAAAATATACTCTCACGTATGTAAGTTTTCCCTAATATCTGGCCTGTAACATAACATTTTATCTCTGTGAACACATGGTCACTATCATCTATGACCATACAATTACATTTGGAATCAAAAATAACTATCAAAGTTTGAAAGGCTTGACAGTTGTTGTTAGTTAGAAAGACAGTTTAGTCTCGAATACTTCATAATGTAGAAATATGAATGAGGCGAAACCTGGCTGAGTGTTGAGCACTCCTTATAATTGAATGTGTTTTATTTCAAAATAATCATTGTTGAATCAATTTGACTTTGCAAGTAATGTGTCACAAAGAGAAAAAACAGCTCACAAAATAATACATTAAAAGTTCGCTGGCTCGAACTAGAGGGGACGTGAAAAATTATTCGAGAGAGCCAAGTGTTCGACCCGGCCGACCTTCGTCCAAGTACGACGTTATTACTTCCCCTTGTTTCGTTATTGTTTTTAAATTTGTTATCTCTCTTGGTTAAGTATATAACCCGAACACACGGTCCATTCATGTGTCATGTATACGTAGTTAGTAATTACTGCAAATTAAATTGCCAACTACATATTTGTTGTGCGTTATTTTTACATTTATGAACATGATTACGATATAGGTTAGTAGTAGTAGATGAATTGATCATTTCTTTAATGTGGTTACATGTAAGTGAGAAAGGTTCGATGTGACCGGGTCCTCCAGTAAGATTTTTTCCGCCGTTGTATATGTGTGTATATTCTAACATTTTGATCTTTAATTTGGACTTATTTTTTACCGAAATTGCACGAACTTTTTTATCAGTTTTTATTAATTAAAACTAACATACACGCTGTATATGCGCTAATTAATTTTTTACCGAGGCCTTATTTACTCGTTTTGTCCTTTATTATTAATCATACTATGACATTTTATAATATGTGCCTGTCTACAAGTTGCAGTCAACAAACAATTATATTGTTAAGCAATTTTTATGCAATATTATAAACAATATATTTACTAATCACAATGTGTTGGGCAATTAACATCAATTAACAAATCTATTGTTAAGCGATTAAAATCAATTAACAAATCTATTGTTAAGCGACAAACAATGACTAAGGTCATTGAAAGGTCATGTGAAAATCTATTGTTCGATAGAGACAATTGTATTTAAGTGTATTTGTAAACCACGGGACCAAGATATTGATTCGAGAGTTCGACTCAGTCCTGTTCGACCCGACAAAGGTTGACTAATATAGATATAGAAGGGAAATTGATCGGTGCTAGACAATGTGTTCGACTCGGCCAATTAATTCGACCCGGTGGTGTTCGAGTGAATTAACTTATACTGTACATTAAAATTTAGCGAACAGAAGAAGACTAAATGAACCAAAGTTATTTGAAATGATTTCTTGCTGATGATATTGTTACTAAGACGGTAAGAAAATACTGTTTAAGTAAAAGACATACCTGCTATGTTCTTAACAGTATAGAATGTTTGGAAGCATTCTCTAAGTATCCCTTGGATGTTGAATCTTTTCTGTGTAGGATCATACTCTAACAAATGTCTTCTACGGTGGTGAACAAGTACATCATTCTTCACTAGAGCAGTTGTTTCATAACCTACAATTTATAAGAAACAACAAACATGCTAAAGAACCAGAGATAACAACACTTACTTTTGTCCAACTCCAAACTTACCCATGGCCCAATGTTATAAAATAACAATGTTATAAGTGAATTCATGCTAGTCAAACTTTTGTCTTTATTATAAACTTAAATGATGCCAACTATATGTATACAAATATATTGCAGTTGAAAGAAATGTCAAGTCTAAATGTTCAGAAGAGTTAAGAGTCGAGAGAAATAAGTAGTTGAAACCTGTTGGTAAGGAATAAAAAAAATCTTTTCTTAAAACAGCAATCTTAAGTGTAGTAAAGTTATAAATCAATCTTAGGTTGATAATTAATTGTTGCATCAATATCGATTGTCTTAACATAGAGGAATAAACAGACACTGTTAGGCAAAGTTATTTAGGAATGAACAAAAGACATTACGAAAAGCTTGTTAATTTGATAAACGTTGATAAATATCGTGTACGAAAGTATAAAAAATGATGATCCAAAAAAGGGTCACATATACCTTAGTATAAGAGAAAAAAGTAAACGGTGTCACATTACAGAACTTACCAAGCATATCTCGAGCTTGTTCTGCTAAGAATGGACCTGGTATGAATTCCAATGTTGTTAGATAATCTCTGAACTTAGGTTCCAGTCTATCTATAAACTTCTTGTACACATAATCTGAAATGATTATTGTATATTATTGAGTCATTGAAGTATACATGTAGTTTTTATTTGTTTTTAAAACAATTAGAGCCATACCAGCTATTCTAACGATCGTTCATGGGAAACCTCAGAAGTTCTATTCTCAATAAACAATTGGCTACTTCCTCAGATAAGCAGCTGTTGATGTAATTTTAAAAATAACAATAAGATGTCTTCTGTCAAATCACAAGGATGGTTCCTGATCATCAGATTTAATAACCGTGATTTAATTTCTTTCAAAAGTACTATGCTTAGAAAAACAACACAATCTAAAAATGAATATTTCAGATAAACGACACAGTTGTACAATAGATTAAATAAATCACATTTTGAGATTTATACATTTATAAAACAATTTGGTTTGAGTTCTGTGTTAAAACAAAAGTAATGCTAAAGATGGTTCCTATAAGTCAGCATAAGAATTTAAAGAAACGTAAATAATTCATAGACGTTGTGACAACATTAATTAAGGTTAGTAAATTAAAAATAATAACTTAAACATACCAACTCTGTCTTCAGGTGGATAATATTCTTTACTTAGAGCTTTCAGACGACATTTAGCTAGAAGTTCCACGATATCTTGTGGTGTGAGCATGCCTTCATCTTCTGACAACTCAGAACCAATCATCTTCAGTAACAATGGCAAACCTTCACTTAGTTTGACGATTGAAGATTCATATTCACCTAGATCCACATTTTCACTGATAACACTTCGAAGAAGCTCACCTGCATGGACGGGTTTCAGAGGTTTCAACTCAAGACTAAAGTAAACTTTTCTCAGCAGAGTGAATTGAATTCTTGTGGTTGATGTAATAAATATTTTAACGTACTTGCATTGTTTTGCAAGTGTTGGTATGAAAGAAAGAAAGGCATCTCTAACTTCAGGTCCTTTAAGGTCCTGGCAGTCTTCTGTGTTATCAAAGAATATCACATAACATTTGCAAGGAATGGAATTTAAATGCCTAGCAATATCGTTCATCCATTCATCAGATTTCAATAACTCATTGTCTGGTTCTTGCTTTAAGAGTGCACAAAGGTTAGGATACAGTTTACTTGGATCGTTGATCAGTCCAACGTCTACTCTTAGTAACTCGAATCGTTTACGATTTTGTGTTTTAATAAATTCATTGACTATTTTTGACTTTCCAACGGAACGTGTACCAAATATTCCAAATATTTTACATGTGTTCCAATGTGCTTTTATATCCTTTAACTCTTCGTCTCTACCAATGAATTCGTCAGCATCGATGTCAATATTAAAATCATCATTGTCATCATTATTTTCATAACTCAATGCTTCTCCTGAATCAATACTCAGCTGATTCGTATACATGTTTCTAGTTTGACTGGAGTTCTAAGAAACACGTTTCAATTTTATAATTTTTGAATCTTTTCTAACTTAAGAACATTAAACAGATTAGTCAGGTGTCTACTTGTGTTGTCGTTTTTATAACTCGGTATACCTGATTACGTTTAGATTTATACCCATGTACAGATGTAATTCCCAATTCTAAAATAATCGTCTGCTTAAAATTCCGTGAGTTGCTTCTATTTTTGAAGTCCATTCACTACATAAACATTTCTTTACATTCTATTAATAGCATGGTCTCTTTTTGTTTGAATGTGAAAGGCTTATTTGAAACGTCGTGAAACGGGAACTTTAATAGAATTTTATTGTTCATTTCCTTTTCTTGAAACACCTGAAAAAATACACATTCATATGAATTTCGTAATATATTTGCATACAGAGGTGTTCTGTTTATACACGAACAGTTTATGAGTTAAATAAAAAAATCACCGACAATAAGATAAACTTTATCGTGTTGAAAGATTGTCTGACATAACAAAAAGTTACAAGAGTGTTTTATATCGTAACATTTAACAAAGAAAGAAGTTTTAAAACTTTTATTTGATCATGATTAGAAAATCATTTGAATCAGTGTTCTGATACCTCTGTTTTGTTTTTGTTGGGTTTAATGTCGTAGCAACACATTGTTTAGGTCATATAACTGTGTTCAGTCAACCTACTCACTCCTCCTAGAAAGGCTAAATCTCTAGATTTAGCCGTTAACCAAATACTAAGCGCATACTTTCGTCAGTGACTGACAACTGCCTACATAATTAAGAATGATTATTAGGAGGGAGAATGGCGGTAGAAATAATTTCATGACCAAGCTCCACAATAGTATGTCACCCCGGGAATTGAACCCACGACTCTGATACCTTTGAAATAAGACAAGATCCTTGTATATTGTATAAAGCTATATCTAACGATGTACAGTACAGTTTACATGTCCAACTTTAAGGCCCATACATAATCCCAAGTCGATATTTAATTTTCAATAGAAAAGTATAGGGAAAAATTCTTTGAACGGTCATAACTCTTTTATTTTTTAAGATATCAATTTTGTGCAAATGATGCAAAAAAAGTTTAAACCGTGTTCTTTCATTTAGTTGTTTTTAATTTTTTGTAAAATTGTAAAGTTTTGGTCCCATTTAAGGTTTTATTTGATTACTAACGTTACTATAAACAAAGAAGGGAAATAAATACCCATGCTGATATAAGTTGAAAAATAAAGCCTTTCCGGTTCTTTGATCAAATTTGTGCAAATTACACGAGAAAGCCGCATGTTTCTAGTTTTCGGAGCACTTTTTAAATTTAAAATATCTTAATGAAGTTTTGGTCCCATTTGCACTTTTTTCCAAAAGTTTTGCATTTTTAAAGTATTTTTTTCTTAAATTTATTGTGTGCGCTATCGGATTTATGGACCCCTGGTGTGATTGTATAATACACTGCGCATAGCAAGGCACAGCGGGTACACTTTTATGACAGGATTACCTTCCTGTCTCTGTTTTATTGATGACTATTTGTATACATGTATATACATGTACATGTAGTTGTATCTGTCAAATTATGTTGTTATAAAGGTTCTGAAATAATTATAATTGAAGTGTTAAGATTCTAGACAGGTTAGAATGATGTAATTTATCTATTTATTCAAAGAATTATTGTTCAAGAAGATTAACTTATATGTATATAAGATATACGTATTACTGAAAACAGTATCATAAACATATTACTTTATTTTGGCGGCATAAGGATAAATGGAAGACATCACTTGTTTTTAGTTTACCCCTACAATTATATTAATTTAAACGTTTATACATTGAAACCTTTTTGTTTACTAGTTTACAAATCATTGTAGAACGATTGCATAAAAAGTGAAATATTAAAATGAATATAACAGGTATGCAAATAAATCTATGGGCATTTTAGTCGAAGTAAAATAAAATGGCAGACTAAACAAAATAATAGTTATTGGCGGTTTAACGATAACGATGAGGTTTAAATATTGTTTCAAAACTATTCATTTAAATTTAAAGCTTTTATAACAATAAATATAAGGCATATCCAAATTAACGGATGGGCTGTTAATAAATTCAAATGGTGGATGAGTGCTTAATTCTCATTTCTAACATAATTTGACCATCAAAAAATTATTTCAATCATCATTCTTGTTTCATCTGACTGTATTGTATACAAAATGTCACCTTAAAAGTTGTGGAACATTTATCTGTTAATTTACACTTGTTACACAATTGACCATATAAAACATTTGTCTACAACAGATTTAATTAATCCCCTGATATGACTTGAAATCGTGATCTATGATCCTTATCTTATCTCATCGATCACAACATGGGGCCACGGCTTGTAGATTATGTCATCGCAAAACAGACGTATCTACAATCAGAGCTATATGGCTGTACCATAAAGCGAAAATCTTGATGGGTCTAAAAGTTGGGTATGTAACTTTTCTAAATCTACCCAAGCGATGTCGAAACAATACTGATAAGGTAACTTGATCTATATATACAATATTTGTATGAAATAAGCATTGTGAACTTTATTATCTGTGTTTATTAGTTACAATCAAGTTGATCAAAGTAAAATGGTATTGTACTAGATATCATATGACGTAACCTACACTTCAGTACAAACTTTTTTATATTTGTACATACATATTACACAGATAATATAAGGTCAACAAGTACTTTATGAAATTTGGATTGTTTGAAAACAAGACGTAATACAGAATACTTGAAGTTTAGAATACAATTCAAAAAAATATAAATGGTTCGAACCCCACCCAGAAAGGTTATACCTTTCAATGAAAATTTGACGATAATGTCAACTTTCCGCCATTAATAAAGTATATGAAGAGGCTGCCTGCCTTGTGAAAGGGTGGATGGTTACTAGTTATAGACAAAGGTCCAAGGTGCGCTGTACGCCGTTATACCTAAATTGTGTTGATACGGCGTTTAATCCAGCAGCGTGTTCAATTACACAAAACGTTACAGAACGTTACATAACGATACATTCGGAACTCCTCGGCCATTCGCTCATTATAGCCTTGGGCTCCCGGATATACATTTTATATGTATGTTAGACTAATTAGTTGTACTTACGTACCAGTAGGGAATACTTCCCGTTCGGGAAACAAGGGGATTCCCCTTCAGTGCTTCCCGATCGGGCAGCAAATGTCAAAATGTTTCCCGATCGGGAAGGATTTTGACCTTTTTTGACGTACCTAACTAAAAGTGACCGCTGCATAAAAGTATTTAACCTACTAAAATATGAAAAACACCATCTGATACAGGAAAAATGTACCTAAAATCCTACCGAGTCGTTTTCTTTTAAATTGCATACAATTAAAATAATCCGAAATTGAAATTCAGAAAAAAATATGACTTCAAAGAAAAAAGTTGTTTCCCGTTCTGGAAACATTGCTTCCCGATCAGGAAGCAAGTTATACTATTTTTAATATAGTTTGTATGTAATCCAAATTAAATTTAAGCTATAGACATCTTTTTATGTTGATGGAAATATTGCATTGATTCCAATGCATATGTTAGAAACACCTTTCACAAGTACCATTCAAAATAATTTGTAGTAGTTTAGCTGTCCTTTAAAGGGAATTGTATAGAAATTTAATCACGTTTTTTCAATTTTTACATGAATAATCAATACGAGAGGTGTTCAACTTATATTTGAACACTTTTTTGATGGGATAAAAATCAATTTCTGGCAATAAATATCCTTTTTTTACTTGAATATGTTACAAGTGGATTGTCTATAATCGAATGGCATATTACAGTTAAAAATTTGAAACAACATAAGGCTGTTATTAAACATTAATGAAGGGGCCGTAGTTTTGGCGTTTTGAACATAGCGAAATCTAAAGTAAACGGTCACTTTAGAAGTTGTTATTCATCTTTATCCCATAAGATTTTGCAAAATCGTTTCTTTCACAATTTGTTCATGTATATTTCTACTTCTTAGGGTTCTTTGCATTTCGAAATGTGCGTGAAATTGCATTTTCTTTGTCTGACAACAACATTATCTAAATGAACGTTGAGCTGGATCAAGTACATGATAAATAACATTATTTATGAATGTTTCTGCAACTACTAATTCATTTGATATGTGTATATGTTTAGTTTATGTGATAAAGACACACATTCCCAAAGTTCTTCTTCAAAACCTCTACACAGGCTTTGAATGAGGCTTTTATATTTATGTTATGTGACGTCATATCAAGCAATGAAAGCTAAAGTAAGTACTTCTAAACATGGTCATATCAAAGTAACTACAACTATTAAGCAAATCATGTCTATGAAATTGGTGTATGACTATATTATTAAGCAACTTCAATAATAAAAAGTGAAAATATAGTGTTTTATACGTTACTAAAATTGACCAAAACGTGACAACTTTCTCTAACTTGTCTTCGAATTACCCTACAAAGGATCACTTTTTGACCCCTTAAAACTTCATTGATTATTGCATTCCTTTCAATTTACACACTTTGGACATTAAAGTTTTAATACGGATATGTTTAATTAAATTATTTCAAAATTTATCATGTAAAATTAATGAATGTATGATATATCCTCTCAAACACTGATTTCGGACTAACGTCTAAAATGACAAAATGCATATTGTTTTGGTTAAAAGACGTAATTTTATTTTATCAAATTACACATGCTATTGGGATACAAAAAAAGGTAATTAAAACATTTATATCATATGCAACAGGCCATATCTAAGAGCAAAAAAATGTGGTAAAACTCTAAAAAATGATGTTTTGGGGTGGTGAACTAACATGCTATAAATATGTTTGATAAAATAAGTTTAAATAATTTTGTTTCATAGAACATTATTATTTACACAACAATACATATTAAAAGCAATTTTTAGAGGAAACAATCCGGTTATGAGCTTCAGAATCAGAGTTCAGATCTGTTCAAATATAAGTTGAACACCTCTCGTATATCCAAAAAGATATTCCAATAAGTTTACTTGTTATCAATTTAAAGGTTTGACATGTGTATAAATGTAAAGTATCATTGACTAGGTTTAACACTGTAACAGCACATTGTTTATGTCATGTTTCATATTACAGCTGTAAGTCAACATACTCACTGATTTTGGAAAGGCTAATCTCTGAATTAAGCAGTTCACTAGTTACTAAGTGCATACTTGGTCAGCTACTGAAAGCTGCTCTACATTATTTAAAATCAGTGGTGAGAGGGAGAATAGTCGTAGAAAATATTTCAAGACCAAGCTCCTTGAACCCTAAAACAGTAGATTAGTACGCTACCAGCCTAACCATTAATCTAGATCAGCGGTATTACTTAACGATTTATACGAAATAATATAAACTGATAAAAACCTATCAATAAACACTAACATAAAATTTTAAATGTAGTTCAATTTATTTGTTACAGTTTTCATTTATTATACATTAAATTGAATTATTGCATTTCCAGTAAAACTAGACTATTAGGGAGTAAGCAATGACACCTGGCGGCCATAAGTATATCTTTTGCTATTATTGTTAAGTTTGAGCAGTATTGTAAAACTATTTTTACAAGTTAACTAAGTGAAGAAAGGGTTATCATATTTCCATCCTGCTTGCTATAATGTTAAATGGGCATAGGCCAAATGACTAATATAAATACAGCACATCTAAGGATATGTGTTATGTTTTCAATGTTCAAGGAAAATTATGTGAATGCTTAAAGTACAGACACATCATCATTTCTATCATTATTTCACAAGAAATAGACTACAAGAGATGTGTCCTATAACCTTATTACAGTATGTAATCCCATTTAAAGCATTTATTTGTTCTCAATTAATAAATGCTCGTTGATTTTATTTACATATTCTTTTAAAAATCATCATGCATAACACTTGCTTTTCCAATTGTTAACTATGTATTTTTCAAAACTAGCAAATAATATTGCACCCGATATTCATTATTATTTTTTTCTGTTTAAACATTAATGAGAATCTCGATAGTTTGTAAAATTATATTTCAATTCCATGAATTCATGCTATAGAATTATCATGCATTGTATTTGAGTTTGGTCAAATTTAGAAAATAGAAATGTTGTTTAATGGTGGTTAAGAAATCATGGATTTGTCGATAACCATTTCATACTGAATAGTAAATAATTATTTTCTTCATTCAATATTAAGAAAAATTTATTCTTCAATCTTAAAAATCTCCCTAATTAACATACAAAACATATACCTGACAGGGAATGGCTCATATTTATTACAAAATAATTAATTATATGTTATTTTGTTTTCAAATAAAGTGTAAGCTTTATTTTAGAATTATTATATTGCTTTTTGTTTTGATAGCTCGTCTGGTTAGAATTATGTACATATGTAGAGTAATGAAAAAAACATGGTAAGTCCAGCCATCTACAATTGATTTAAGTACCAACATTTGACAACGAAGAACACCAGACTTTCCAGCCTTTGCTCATTTTAATTTTCTGATAAAATTATTAAATAAATATTATGGTATTTGAATGTGAGAGTTCATATAACTAAATATATTCACAACTATGTACATAAATATAAGTTTAATTGGACAATTAATTTTGTTTTAATCAGATTATTCTGGTAGAAAATCAGAATGTTTAATTAAAGTGTATGTGTTAGACTATTTGTTACTATCCTGACTGGGTTATTTAGCCTTAAATTCTTTACAAATAAATAGACAGGTCTCTTGCTGAAATTAGTTTTGCATTACATACAAACTATATTAAAATAGTACAATTTGTTTCCTGATCGGGAAGCAATGTTTCCAGAACGGGAAACAACTTTTTTTCTTTGCAGTCATATTTTTTTCTGAATTTCATTTTCGGATTATTTTAATTGTAGACATTTTAAAAGAAAACGACTAGGTAGGATTTTAGATACATTTTTCCTGTATCAGATGGTGTTTTTCATATTTTTGTAGGTCAAATACTTTTATGCAGCGGTCACTTTTAGTAAGGTACGTCAAAAAAGGCCAAAATCCTTCCCGATCGGGAAACATTTTGACATTTGCTGCCCGATCGGGAAGCACTGAAGGGGAATCCCCTTGTTTCCCGAACGGGAAGTATTCCCTACTGCGTACAGTTGTTGAGCTGTCAACTCAACTGTATAAAATGTATCGCATCTCAGTGACCATTGCTCTGTCGAGCCAATGAACCCTTGCGGGGTCTTTGGCCAAAACCTTAGGTCCACGCTAGACATAAGGCTTAGGTACCGTAGACTATGGATGGTTGTACTTGTATGTTTGGCTACCTTACAATCATGACATTTGATATGCGTTTACATGTGATGTTAGAATGAGCATTAAACTTGTTAACTATCTGTGTTGTACTGTTGTATCCTGGGTTGTTAATATATTGCTATACGTAAGCGGCTATGCGACAATATGAGATCGTTATGGCAATGAGTGATGTTTCAAAATTTACGGACTAAAAACGAAACATCACTCAATGCCTAAACGATCATATATTTGTTTACTTTAACACCGGTAGTTTCAAAATAGCGTCTAAACATGTCCCAGATTATTCGCAGCGAATGGCCGAGGAGTTCCGAATGTAAGGTTACGGAACGTTTTGTAACGTTCGCGGGAACTGAACGCAGGGCAGAATGATAATAAAATAGAAATCGAATGATGACATAAGATTTTTTTTTATTCGGACAGGATTTTTATCAGTAAACGTACATTTAAAAACAAGTTCTATTTCAAACACGTGTTTCCTGGCGTTGAGCCAAGATATTCTAAAGATTACTATTTAGGTTAATAATAATTCTACTTATTTATAAATTTTATCATCATACATAATCAGTAAAATTTAACATTCATACATCACATGTATGTTCGCTTTTATCAGGTGAAATACATCATCATGATCTTGTGTTTATAATCCTAATAGAGTTCACGAACAATGACAGTAATATCACCAGGGATCGTTACTGATAGACAATACAGACTGAATACAATATCTACTTCCCGTTGTTATTTCTATCATTGATTAGCGACTTTGATGATTTGAATGTTCATTAATTTAGATTACCACTACGCTTTTAACAGAATATTTAAATGTGTCATTACGTCAAGAAATATTCCATTACAGCCAAAGTTCAAACATTAATGATTTTATTACTTATTGTTAATGTCATACATCAGATCATTTATATTGAAGTACAATTAATGTTTGACACCCTTAATGTTGGTTTTAATTGAACCGGTCATGTTCATAGTCGTATTTTTTTGCATAAAGGACTATACTTAGTTCATCGTTTTCAAAGTATGTAAGCGGAACCACCGTATGTCTTGGTGTGAGATAAAACAACTAATTATTTTCAACTCACATTTAACTTCTAAGGGATTTCAGATGATTTTAAGATATGTCATTCAGTTTAAATGATTTATAATTTATGGAGAACAACGGAAGTAAATTATTACACATTATTTGTTTGTACTGTTTTATATTTCTGTCTTCTTACTCTTCAAAATGGATTAAAGTTAATTTTACTTTCGATTACATTGTACGTGTGTTTTTTAAAGTCACGACAATTCAAGTGTTTATAACTAGATGATAATCCATGTACATATATAATTTTAAATATATTTTATTATTTCTTTTCGTTCAACAATACAACTTACAGTACCCAATAAAAGTTTGGAGACATTTTCACTTTGTTAGCCTATTTCATAAGTTTTACCTAAAATTGGATTTATAACCATTTGTTTTGAAATGCTTTTTAGTTTTGCTTATTTTTCCTATGATGGTACTGTTTGGAGTTGGCACTACCAGTGTAGCTTAAAATCTATGATATAGAAAAGACATTGAATTTGGTTTTTGTTCTGGATATCAGGTGCTGAATCTTATAAATATAATGCATTCAAGAAATTTGTTTTCATTTCATCATCAACCATGTGAAATATGTATATAAAAGGGCAAATGAACACAATCAATAAATTTTTTATCAAATTTCCTTTGTCTCCAAAATTTTGATGGGTACTGTATGTATACAATACACAATCCCTTGTTGTTGAAATTAAAAGCCATATATTAGCTTTGTGTGAATCATAAACGGCTTTTTGGATCATTTTACTTACTATTTATTTATCTATACTGAGTTTAACGCCGTGTCACCACAATTTTGGTTATTTTACGGCGTCCAGCGCACATAACCTAGCTTTCCTGGACCCTTGTCTATAACCAGAACTCACTTATCCCTCCACAAACTTGTCCATATACAATATTAAGGGAGGAAATTTGACATAATTGTTAAAATTTCAAGGAACAGTATATCGGATGGGATTCGAACTCACACACCCTTAGATACATTAGATTCGAAATCCCGATGCGCTACCAACAGCGCTACCGACCCGGAATGTTTAACTTACTTTCCTTGACTCTTTTAATTGTATTTGTTAAAACTTCTATATTTATGTCTATAACAGAATCAAAACTAAATGGACGTAGTTTAATTAAACTAGGTGTCGTTAAATAATGAGTTGCATAATTATTCCGGTGGGGCTCCAGTAATACAAGATTGTAAATAAAATAACTATGTGTTATTGGCGTTCTAAAATGGCAAATTCCCTGCACGATATTGCAAAACTTGTATGATAAAATTGAAAACCTGGGCAAAATCTGTAATAGGACCGATCCAATAACAAATTTCTGTGCTCTGATTGGTTGACAAAACAGCGCCCACGTCAGTAACGATTATCACAAAAAATGACGGCCATTTTGTTTTTGATAGGGTTCAAACCCAATTTATAATAAATTCTCCCCAAGAGAACGATAGCAGTCATATCTTTGGCATAGTAAAGTCTCGTACATAACGGTACGTTCCCAGCATGGGTCGTTTTTAGCATGTCATTTTTCGATACAATTTGTAGAAAAAAAACATCCAATTGCAGACGAAACAAAGCAGGTAAACAAACAGTAGTTTTTGTGAAGATCGGATTCAGTTCAATGTCCGTAAGTCTGTAAGCAGTTATTGAATAAAATTGTCATTAAACATGTGATTTGATATAGGCCCTGCATAAAATATGATAATGTCCACGTATATTGTGGTATATACAATGTAAAAAACATGATTTGATGAAATTGGAGAGTATAATTATCATAGTTTAACAGGAAATTCAAGCTCAGGTTTATACGAGGGCCAGTCAATAAATATCCAGCCTAACATATATCTACTTCTTCCTTTTCAGTGTAATTTCCCTCTAGGGTTATGCACTTGGGCCAACAGTGTTAAAGTTATAACAGCCCAGAAATGAAGAAGTCAGGGTTCTTTCCATGGCACCACTCCTCAACTGCCGCCACGACAGCAGATGGTTGAGTTTTGAACTTTTTGGCCTTGGAGATCCCAGCGCTACCCACTGACGACTCTAGGCTTTCTTTTCTGGTTCATAATAATGCATCTAAGTCTCATCCACAGTGACTAGACGCAGAATGCGATCATTGTTTGACCCCAAACGCTTCAACAACGCACATATTGATGTTCTCATAGCCATTTGCTAAGTGCTAAGGGATCTTTGGACCCAACTGGCTGTAAGCTTGTATATCCCTAAAAGATCATGCAAGATTGTTGAAATGGTACTACGTGAAATGCCTAATGCTTGTGATATTACTTCGCCTATCTAAGTATACCAGGTCTCTGACTTTATGTCAAAGGCTGGTTATTTATTGACTCGCCCTCGTTCTATTGGACTTAACATTTAGTAAAGAACAAACTGTATTAAACCTAGATGTCGTATGATAGGTATTGTTAATTCATACACTTTTAATAATGAACGTGCCCACTCAAAAGGGGAAAAGCTCATGCGTGTACTGATTTAAACAGACCACTGAAAAATTCAACATTTATAAACATTGCACATTCTTTACAACGATATGTTGATAAAATATGTTTAAACTAATTAAACTGTTAAATTGTTTAATATTTCACTTAAAAATGGGGTTTAGATAAAACTGACTATGTTTATAATGCATGGTGATGATACACATTATATTACTTTATACATAGCAGGAGTATAGTGCATACAAAATAATAAAACGTGTTTGGGTAAACATTAAAAATGAAATAATCCATTTCAGAGGTAGGCAGTAATGATAAATAATTTGCATAATTCATTGCAACAAAATTTGCATGTTTGAAAACCACCTTCCCTAGGTCAATAATGCTTGTAATGGTAGACCTCTTCACACCAACAGAACACTCATAAAACATATTAAAGTACAATTGTATGTTATTGCCATGGTGAGCATCCCTAGTCGTGGATTAGTTGATAGTATTGTTTTTGTAAACAGTGTTTCGTTGTTGTTTTTTTGTAAGAACTATATATATAGTAACACCATACGTGTATGTCAATAAAGATAAATAAAGTATAACCTCTGCAGAGCGACCGTCAGAACAAATCCTCTGAACAACAACAGCTCTTCATATTGCCCTTCGGTGGAATTCTGATTTAATTAACCTCTATGTACAGTGCAACAGTCTCAGAACAGCAACACACCAAAGTCTCTATCACTGGGTGTTGTTTAAGTGAGGTTGTACTGCACATTTTTTTCTAAACAATAAATTTGTTTGCAATAAATCATATGTGAAAAATGTGTTAATATTAATTTAATAAATATATACTAACCCTAACCATTATTTAACTAAATGTCTCCTATCACTCTTATATTCATGTACTATGTATAAGTGTCTTCTACTTAACACATCAGTGTTGATAAAATGTCATATTTATCCAATGAACACTTACACGAATAGATCTTTAACTTGTCATGCGACTATATATGTATAAAATGAGGTTTAAAATAAAAATAGTTTGTTTCAAGTTCCCACTTATTTACGACACAAACCTAAAATTAATAAATGTATAAACCTAAAATTTGTCATCCATGATTGGTTACTGGTTCTTTACGTTCTACATTAAATTGAGACCGGATACCAATACAGTGGTTTTCCTATTTGGCTATTTATAGTAACAAAACTGAGGAAATCATATTTTTTAGTTTACATTTGAGAACAAACAAAACAGAATACAGGTCGTCCACGTAAACATTGCGTATGTAAACATAGCCAGTTTCATTACACACCATTTTTTAGGGGTGAACTATTTTTACAATTTTATAGTTTAACTAGTTCATACATATTTTATAAACATATCATTATATAAAATTCAAAATGTGCATACACACTATTTAAAATAAATGTTACACATAAAAATGGCCAATTTAAATCGGTAAAATGTTGTTCAGGCATAGCTCACTTCACTTATTTAGTGGAAAGTCAATTGTTTAAAGTACAAAAACACGCATGACGTAGAATACGACCTGTACTCCTTTCAGTGCTTACGTCATGCTTTGTTATTGATTTAATAAAGGGAAATAACCGCTGCCGGGAGTTTGGGGCCATTCGGAACTACCTCGGATATTACTGCGTAACATACTCTCGGATATATCTAGGAGGCCGCCATTGAAGAAATGGCACTACTTTCGGTATCACATGATCGACAAAATGGCGGTGATTGTAAACAATTCGTTAAAAATATTGATGTTTAGTTAAAAATTTGGAAAAAGCGTGATTATTCCGGAAAGGAGTGATATATTTGGACGGAAAGTGATGCCATTTAATTGATTCAAATTGATTTTAACTTTAGAATCGGTCGGATTTTCTTATTCGACAAAATCTTCAAAGTGGATATATATTCGGATAAACTGTCATTAGTGCAATTTCGGACACATCCAGGAAAATAATTATCATGAGGATTTAAAAACTTAAGCTTTGTAATCAAGTTGCTATGAAAAATATGTTTTAGAAAAGAACATTTAATTCAATAATTAAATATTAGATATAATATTGTATGTAAATCTAAAATATAGAATCTAATTATATATAAATAAATACAGTTAAAATTGATATCAATCTCTGTTGTTTATTTATGTTTGCATTCTTTGTTATTATAACCCATGCAAATTCCATGATTCTCATAGTCGAACCCAGGTAGTCTAGAGATATAAGCAGACACCTGTCCTTGTCGCCTTAAAAACTAGCTTGAAGGCAAACAAGTGCTGTATCATAACTTGGCGACATACACCTACTCCTTTCAGAATTGTTATCAAATTCTTGGAGTTTGATTGCCTTTGCGACTATTTAAGGGTGCCATTACATTATTCCTAGCCGGGTTGTTTACATTTGGTGCCAAATGTAACCCAGTAAAAGTCCACGGTCCAAGTTGAGATTCGAACCAACAACCTCTTGAGTTGCAAGTGGTCACTCTACCTTGTATTCATAAAATCTAGTTTTTAGTTAAGGGCATACTAGTGCTGTATTATAACTCTGCTACATTATAAAGCCTCTCAGTCACTAGATTTGTACCATCAGGGTGTTAGACCAATCACATCATAAAAAAGACTTGATTACATGTATTATCACTGAAATATATACTGAGAGTCATTTTTACCACTCAACCATCAGGACTGAAAGCAAAGGAGACTGAACTATTACAATGTTCATAATCATTGTATGTTCTACATGCTCTAGTTTGTTCCTAAAAGACTTCTATGGCCATTATAACTCTGCCTATCAAGCAGGGCAGTTGTCGGCCACAAGTAAAGGTTATACCAAGGACCCTATTTAAATGTGTAAATGGGGTCCATGGTTTTACTAAGTATCGATTGAAGCCTCAAGGTCAAGATCTAATTAAGCCTCTCAATTGACATTGGATTAGGATGATGAGTAATTAGAGTCATAGACATACCTGTAGATAACATACAATAATATCTAATTCCTTGTTGCAATATAACTTAACTATTTTCTGTTGAACATATAAACCACCTTTTACTAAACCACATTCAAATTGATGTAAACCTCTCACAGAGGGTTTGTGAGCTTACGGTAAGCTTTAGCCAAAGCATATTTTAGCTCTATCTATAAGATAGATATCAGGTAGTTACATGGCAAATGATTGCCATTGAGTGCTTGACTACTAGCTACCTTTTATTAAGGCCTCATTCAGTCTGGTGTCTAAGATTGTAAACAACTGCATATTTACATGTCCCACATACTGCTTGCCAAGTTGATGTAACTTGTAAACATTAATGAAGAATCTCAATATTGTATAAAGACATGTCTCAAGTCTTTATGTACCTACTGGCAGTCAGTTATCCTATGTAGGATGTTTGTCTGTAATATATCTACAAAGTAAATGGCTAGTTAATTGATTGATTCTCACACATGACCAACTCCTCCTAAAAGCCAGCATCCAATTATAATTTACTTAAGATTCTAGCAAAATTTTTGACAGATAAATAACTCCTTTTTAAAACAAGACTCTAGTGTTTACTACAATTTTTCATTGCACTAAAATACAAAATCAAGAGCCCCAATGAACCATTTACTTCCGAAAATCTGCAGCATGAGAATCAAACACCTAACTTACATGGCTTTGCTAGTCATAACACACAGATCTGTTAGCACTATACAAAATAGGGGTGCAGACAAAAGTCTTGAAAATGAATAAATTTCTGAACAACCTTTTTATTAATATTTTTCTAATTAGATAAGTAATAACATAAACTAAATGAATACATAAAAGGTAAAAGTTAGATTTTTTTAAATTTAATGTCTAATTTTTATTGTTATATTAAAAAATCAACTAATTATTCATCAAGAAAGATTTTTTAACTATGAACAATTACTCTTGAATGCTTAGTTTGAAATATAGAAAAAAACTTTGAATGAAATTAAAATTACTTTTAAAGTCTTGGGGTTATATGAATTGAAACACTAGTAGTAAAATTACTAGCGGGCTTCAGTAGACAAAATAAAATGCAGTCTTTTATGCCATTCGTCAAGTCTATTCAAACCTATATCCAGCTGTTAAAGGAACATTTTACAGTAAAAACATCTATGATTCTGTCCAAGTGAATAGTGACAAAATTGCTAATTACGAATAGAAAGAAATGGTGTAAAATACAAAAATATTAACTATAATACAAATTATGACATAATTCAAATTAACAATTTATTATTGGCATTGAAAATCATGCTTTGTTAAACAGTAAATTCAGCAATGATCAATCAAATTTGAAAGTCTGCTTGAACCAAATAAATTTTACACTGTTTAATTTGAATAAAGTTAAAGCTAGGTTTTTGAAGTCTACTTCTAGTATCACTATTCTGCCAACTAATGACATTATCTTTCCTGACCATCAATTCAAAATGGTTTACAGTTGAATAGTTATTTAGTCAAACACTCTAAGCTCAAGTGAATAGTTTTTTTAAATAATACCATATTAATAAACTAATTTGAATAAATAGATCATCTAGTGAAACTAGCCATTGTAGTCAAACAATAAATAAATAAAACACAAATCAATAATTTAGCAGATACCCAGACTCAACATTTAAGGGCATACTATTAACCCTGACAACTTATATTTGGGTTCTGACAACTTGTTACTACTAGAAGACATTGGGTTTGACCAAGTTAATAATAAATCTGATTGTCTAACTGGGCAAATTACTGAGCATTGTCTAGCCCTGAATAGATTGTACATAAGTTGAACAAAAAGTGAATGATTAGAAGTATTTAAAGTATGGAAACATATCCTAACATTTCTTTTCAAATAATAAAATCAAAACCATAATGATATACATGCAATTATAGTTTACAGTCAACTTTATTCGGAATGATTTTGCTCTAGGCATGTTCCACTTAAAATGACCTATTTTTTATGTACTGTTATCATGAATTTAAGACATCTAGTGTCAACTTCTTCTTTCTAGAGCTGTCATTGATTCCATTGCTGTATTGTCAATCAATTTGATCAATTTTCAATCAATAATTGAAAAGCATTTTGAAATATCAATAAAAAAACATATAGGTAAACAAATAAAAGTCACTCTTAAGGGTCAAATTTGTGAGACAAACCTTCAATTGTAAGCAAAAACAGGGCGCTGTCATGATATTAACTGATAGGTCTAAAACACTGACAGCATCCAAATTGAGGAAAAAGCACTAGACCACAGACATTCATGACAATTATACATCTAAAATGAGTAAAAGACAACATAAATGGTCTGAATAGTACAGCAAGGAGGGAATGGATATATATCCATGTATTGTCAATATTAATTTCTCAATATATTGATATCATCAATACATTTCAAGCCCATCAATGACAGCTCTAGATCTTTTAATTGTCACATTTATTACATGCATATTCATTTTTCAATTTCTCAAAACAATGAACTTTTTTAGCGTCAAATATCCACTTTTCTTCTCCAGAGGGTTCATTTTCACATGGATGATTCTTCATAATTGATCAATGTTTTCTTCAAACTACAGATTAATAAGCACTGTCTTGAATTCTTTGAAGTCATGTATGATAATATCTTTAAAACATCTAATGTTCCTAAACTGTCATGTCTGTTACAATCAGTATGATAAAACAAATAGTCTATATCCTTGTTGATCTTACAATATGCTGGCACCTGAAAATGTTAAAAAGTACAAATGAAAACTCACAACAGGAGACCCATTTATTTCAATATTTTTAGTGACAGAATTATCAGTATGCATCCGAATTTAAAAAAAAACATTAGCAGAAAAGATCATCAAATATCAAAAGAATAAGACTTGGCAGGTGGAATTGAATTAAAACAGTACTACCATACAGAAATCTTTCATAAAGGCTATTTTTTCAACTAGAACTACTAGATATATATTGCTTTAAACAATGTGATATAATTCAATTACCGCTTGTCATCAATATCTATAATTCATCACTATACTTACAACCAAAAGAGTTTTTTTCCACCATCTGAAGCCACAGAATCAAACACTTATAGAACACAAAATTTAATTATACAAACATGTACTTGAAACATATATATGTGTATTCATTAAGTAGTGTTTTAATACTCTTGGAAATTCTTATTATTAAATTAGAAATAAAAATATGTTAAAAATGATACTATCACATAAATATAAATAATTTGTCAATCAAATTACTTACTTATTGTTATTAAATCACTGAACTCCTCAATCTTCACCAAATGTAGTATGCATTGTTGAATGTAGAATATCCATCTATGGTGTTATACAGCATCTGAAATATCAATTGTATTAGTCGGGTAAAACTTTCATCACACATACCATTATTTCATTTCAACAAGTTCATTTATATGCATTGAATATTGAAAGCTCAAACCTAAAGCTTCGTATTAAGTAAACTATCATAAATGCAATCAGTAGTTTTGGTTTCACTATAAGACATTTGCTTTGGTATAAGTATTGAAGTTTACATATTTTTAAGGCTTGTTATTGAGTTATGGAAAGCTGCTAGCTCAACTTATCAACTTCCCTTGAATCCTAGATTTACCTGGTTTTCCTTATCTTTCTACAAGGAGCAGACACCTTCTCCCTCGATACAATAAATATTTATTATATAGAAGGTAGGAACCAGTTATGACCTGGAATACAATCCAAATACACTAAATATGAAATCCCTAGTTACTATTAGTAATTCTACTTGTGCATTACAACCTTAACTTGCATAAATTTCAGTGTCTTAATCCAATGATGTGGGGATCACGGCTAGCTCTGGCTTTCTTGTCTTTGAGTCAATTTCATGACAAAAATGCAGTCGCAACTAAAAAAGAAGTCACCTAAAAAAAAAGAAGTCGCAACAAAGAACTTGAATGGATGCTTTTTCTTGCCTCATTTGATGATGATATGAATAGCTTAACAGACCTAGTGCTCTACAAAGATACATGTTCAATTGCAATGACTTTGTCAATTATTTTCTATTGTCTATTTAGGACAGCATATTTCTAGATGTTTTATAGCATTTTGGGCTACTTCCACATGTCTGTTGAAAGCCAAATGCCATAGAAAAAATCTGATAATACAGCAGCTTTTGATCTCCACTATCAGCATGTTTTGTGCTCTTTGATTTTGGATAAATTTGATGGTGTTCTAATTTTCGAAATAATGAATAAAATAATAATGAATAAGATATACCGGTATTCATTTCTGACTATGGCACAAATTAGTCAAGATTGTAAATTTTGTCAAAGTGAAACATCGATGAATCAAAATGTTAAATAAAAAAAGTAAAATCACGGATGCAAAAATGTGTAATGGGAGATTGACAAATATAAATGAATCTTTTACCTTTGCCAATATCTTAAGATAGTATTGTTGCTAACTGTGTTACAGCTAGTTTTTTCATCACCAGCTTTATACTCTTATTATTTTTCATTTATTTTCATTAACAACAATTGTTGACACCATTTAATGACTTATGGTTCAGTTACTCTTTTGTGACCTGGAAAAGATGCAAGTCATGAAATATAACAAGTCTAACTTCTAAGTAATCAAAATAATATCACAAAGTAATAAGGCTTAAACAAGGCTACATATTTGGATATACACAAATCTTTAATTTCGACCAATGTGAACATTATTATCAACAAAGTATCAAATAGGCAACTTAGAAGCCATCAGTTCAATTTAGTACCTGACCAGTTCTCCTTTTATGACATTTGATGCTAAAAATCTGATGCTGATTCAGGACCTAAGTTCTTATCACTTAGATTACTTAGTGACTAGCTCTTAATAGTTAAATATTTTTGTGATAATCATCAGCATGATTGGTTCAGTCTAGCTTAGAGTCTTTAGTACATGTATATCTGTGGTTAAACAGAAAATGGTTCAGTCAGTTAAACTAGGAGTCACTTTGCTTGATCAATCTCCACTTCACAATCAGGAGAACAGCCGTAGGGCAAGAGGGTTAATTGTAATAAAGTCATAGGCTGTCAATTAGGAAGACTTACCTTTGTGCCTTAGTTATTGATATCTAAGCATTTTGAATCCTCACACCCAACAAATCTGACATGTACATCCATATCAGTGGACAAGTATAAGTAAATATTTCTATCCAACTTGCCTGTATATGTGTAATAGTTTGAGCTATAAATATACAAAATAGAATGTAAAGCAATACTTATTCAAGAGAAATTTTTAATGATCAATTATTTTCAACAGTGACATTTTCATTGTCAATTAATATTTAACAGTAGGTCTTTAAGATATTATTTTTCAATATTTCTTCTTGAATCTTGAATTTCTACTTGCATTATGATCCAAGACATGTTGAGTTTTAGAATTCCCTTGCTTGTTGATTAGTAGGAAAAAATTGGAATTCCGCATCCCTGCATAACTGCCCGATTATTTGCATTACACATTGGTTTTAACTTTTATCATAACTCATTAGAGTGGAGCTGGCATGACCCAGCAGTTACAACATTGGACTGGTTATCAGTCGATAGTTAGCTCCATGTTGGTTAGAATCTAATCTAAAACCTTTCATGTTGTTTCCATGAACAAGAAACTATATCCTACTGGCTTAGTACCAGGAAGCACTCAAAAGTGATTAAAACAAGTTGTAAGTACTTGTTTAACAGTCGGGTTGAAAATAAAAAAACAACAACATTAAAACAAACCGTTAAAGTGGAGAAATGACTACTAAAAAGTGGAGAAATGACTACTAAAACGTGGAGAAATGACCAGGGGAGAAATGACTTAGTGGAGAAATTACCTGTTCCCATGAGACTTCACCAAGCAATAGTATTTGCCTATTAAGACGATACATTTGTTTCATTATTTACCAGAATATCAGGTGAAAACTTGATACGACTCATGCATATTTCATTATTTTTTAAGCCTCAAGGTTCAGTGCATCCGTGCACCAATGTATGGAACGCGTCAATTCTACTTTCAGTTTCACTTTACAATTAATACAATGAAATGATGCAAAAAAACCGGCTTACCGTCATCATTATAAAGCCATGCAGAATCGATCAAACACTTTTAGATCGCTTAAACACTTCTTTGATCATATTCAAATCAATTACAATCGAAAACAAATCCATCTATCCGTCTAACTACACAAAATACCTCCATAATTTCAATGTGTTGACATTCTTTATCTTCTCGGCAGCCATCTTTAATAGCGTTCGACACTTTCCGGCAACTTCGTTCATCTCCGTAGGGATTACTTTTTAGCGTAGGCTTAAAACCGAACAATAATGCTGTGATTTTCGACATATTCATCCACCAAATATATCCGAGGGTTGATCGTCAGTTTACGGAATCACCCGAGCGGTTTTCCGAATGAGTTTGGGGCGTTTGACGAAACATTATAATAGAGTAGTCTCCTCTGGCCTCAAACAACTGAAATATCAAGACCGTTTGTGTACAAAACGCTGAAATATTGTAACTATTTGATCTTCACTTGTATCTAAACTACTAGATATCTAATCCGTATAATATTAGAAGCACAATTTGTCTTCTAACTATGCGTATAAGATGGAAATTATTTTGTCTGAAGTTTAAAGTTAGACTCAATATATTTATCTTACAGAATGAGTTAGTGATTTAAATGAGTTGCTCACTTCTAACCATAACACTTTATATTAGACAGCAGACAATTTATTTACACATAATGATTCAGAGTGTAATACTTAACAGTGTATGTGATTACAGAACGTACAATATTATAAATATAAATTAAAGAAACATTTACCATTAAAATTGATCATAAGATCTATTTCTGGGCGGGGAACAGTTTTGTGGATCTTGGTCATGAAATAATTTCTACGACCACTCTTCCTCCTACCACTGATTCTAAATCATATAAGACAGTAGACAGCCACTGACGAAAGTATGCGCCTAGTAGGGGTGTAACGGTTAACCGATAAACCGGTTTACATTGTATATTGCAATACGAATTCTAACGGTTTTTAACCGGTTTGATTTTCTAAGAACCGGTTTTTGTTTGCCTTTATTTGCCATATTAATTGTTATTATAAGACTCTAATATTTAAAGGTTTGAACAAACAATTGTGTTGAAAATTTGAGATAATCTTATTTTGATTTTGTAGGTTAAACATTTTGCTTAATAAGAGTAATTCTCTTCAAAAGTCTGTTTCAAGCTATGCATTTTCTTACATTTATTTCAATGTACACAAATCATTCAAACGTTTGATAAGAGATAATTTTAAATACATGTTCATATATATATATGTGATGCTGATCCAACGGGGACATGAAATGTGTTTTAATTACTGCTTCGATTTTCTACGAATAAAAAAACACAATATGTATTGCAATATATTGCAATTATGGGTTTTGTATATTGCAATACATGTATATTGCAATACGGTCTTCGCTGTATTGTTACACCCCTAGCGCCTAGTAGTTGGTTAACAGCTAAACCCAGAGATTTAGCCTTTCCTGTTACAGTGAGTAGATTGACTGACCGCCGTCATATGACAATGTGCTGTCAAGATACAAGATACAAGATACAAAAATTTATTTCAAGTCGGATTACATGATAACAAAATAACATTAGCTTTGATAAGCTATTGTCCGACATACATGAAATAACATACATGAATTTAAACAAAGATACATATACAAATACAAATACAAAGGTTTAAAAAAATATATATAAAAAGAACAAACAAAAAAACATACAGTACATGCATACAATATACAGATAGAAGAATTAAAATTGCATATAAAACAAATGAACATAAAAAAGCATGAAACTAAGGATAAAGTAATGCATGTGGAAGCTTAAAGAATACAGAGTGTGGAAAATTATATCTATTAAGTATGGTTATAAACTTAAAACCAGAAGAAAACGACTTGACTAGCAAATAAGCAAAACGTTATTAACATATAAAACGTTGAATGATATAATAAAATAAATAAAATAAACAAAAGATAAAAATAAATAAATAAAAGCTGCTAAGCCATGGATATAGACCGTAAAAGCTAACACAGAGAAAGTTTGCAATACAAAGCTGGAAAAATCAAAACTAAGCTAAAGCAAAGCAAAATAATAGCAAGGCAAAAATAAAAGCAAACTAAAGATGGAAACCAAATGTGAATTGTGGAGAATCAATTGCAAAAAGCGCAAGAGCAAGTATCTCCACTCCAGGAGCTGACCAAACTGCGGAAGCTATTTAGGTCAGATTGATCCCGGAAATGTTGGGGGAGACTATTCCACAGTTTGGCAGCGCTGAAGCGGAAAGAATTTAGGCCGTACCTTGTTGTTTTTACCTTCGGCAGGCTGACTGTATTCGAATACCTAAAAGAATATGAAGAATTTTTTATTTGTAGAAGGTCATAAAGATAGATTGGTGTATTTTCGTTTTTATTTATAATTTTATAAGCTTCTAATGCCATGGTTTTTAGACGTCGAATTTTTAAATGAGGTAGTTTTGACTTACGAAGTAAATTACAATAAGAAGAAATGTGGTCATTATAAATAAAACGGAGAGCTCTTTCTTGGATTTTCTCGAGTTTTTTAGTATTAGTTTCACCACAAAAATGCCATGTGAGGGGACAATAGTTAAAATTAGACATAATAAAAGAATAATAAATAGTGAGTTTTCCTAATTTGCACAGTTTATTTCCAAGTCGTTTTAAAACATTTAATTGTCTTGAGGCCTTTTTGCAAACATTTGATATGTGAGAATTAAAATTAAGCATAAAATCTATGGTGACACCAAGTAGTTTGACCTCTTTTTCACAGAATATATTAATGTCGCCCACCGAAAAGGAAATATTTGAATTAAACGTTTTCTTACCTACTAATAAAGATTGAAATTTGTCAGGATTAGCCTGCATTTTATTGTCAGAGAACCATTGAATTAAAGACAGACTATCATTTTCTAAGGTAGATTTAACATTATCAAGGTTATGGTGAGAAAAGGAGAGAGTATTGTCGTCTGCATAATTGTATAGATTACTATTTTTAACAAAAAGAAAGATATCATTAATGAATATATTAAAAAGAAGGGGTCCCAAGATAGATCCTTTGGGAACTCCCTTAGATCCTTGGGGAACTCCCTTGATAAGTGTAAGAAAATTACTGTGGTTAGAGCCCAATTTGACACATTGTTTCCTGTCAGTTAGATAGCTGTCTATTAATTCAAGGCTCTTACCCGTGACACCATAGGTTTCAAGCTTAAGTAGCAGCAAATCATGAGGTAAACAATCAAAAGCCTTAGATAGGTCCATCATGATTGCTGCTACATACTTGTTGTCGTCTAAATCTTTTTTCCAATCCTCAATAATTTTTAGTAAAGTGGACTGACAGCCATATCCGGGTCTAAAAGCAGATAAAAACGAGTTAAAATGTTTATTAAAATATTCGGTTAATTGATGGTTCATAGACCTTTCATATAATTTAGACATAATTGGCAGAATGCTGATAGGTCTGTAATTACCTTTGTCTAAAATACTGTTCTTTTTGTAAACTGGTTTAACTTGGGCAATTTTAAGTTTTTCAGGAAAAGTTGCAGAGGAAAAAGATTGATTGATGAGATTTGTAACAGGAACTAAAATAGAGGGTTTTGCTAGTTTTATAAGTTTACTAGATACGCCATCATTACCGGTAGCTTTCTTAGAATCGAGTTTATTAATTTGCTTGTCAATAAAATCAGTAGTTACAGGTACAAAATCAAAATTTTCAAAATTGGAGTCGTGGCTCAAATGATCATGGATTTTAACTATACTGGGATGGTTTTTATCAATTGGAGTGCCATTATTACCAATATCCTTTGCAACGTTTACGAAAAAATTGTTAAAAGTATTACACACTTGCTCCTGGTCATTTAGTAAGACACCGTTTTCGCTCAGAATGGTACTTTTAGTTTTTGAAGCTCCTTTATTTGTTAGAAAGGGTTTAACTGTAGGCCAAAAGTCTTTAGATTTACATCCCCCCACACATCTGTCTATAAAATATTTGTTAATGGATTTTCTCGATAGCTTAGTTACCAGATTTCTTTGTTTTCTAATTTTTTCCCAGTTTTTTGAGTTCTTGTTATTATTAAATTTATTTGAGAGCATTCTTTTCTTGTAAATAGCCTGTTTCAAGGTTTTATTCATATAAGGCACTGCTTTAACAAGATGTCTTTTTTTCTTCATAGGAGCATGTTTATCTGCAACTTTGACTAAAACATCATTAAAACAAGTATAATTAGTATTTACATCATTATTAAAATTTATACATGATAATTCAGCATTTAGATCTGAGTTAAAATCGTTTACATTAAAATTTCTAAAACTTCTGTAACTGTAAAATTTGTTAGACAGAATGGGTTGTTCATATTTAAATTGACAACCAATAATATTATGTACATCACTTAAACCACAGTTAAAATTTACAGTGTCTCTTATACTAGAGTCATTGTTTGTAAGGATGACATCAAGAAGCGATGGATTACCATTCTTTGTGAAGCAGGTAGGTTTGTCAATAATGTTTGTTAGGTCAAATATATCACAGATGTCTGCAACAGGTTTACACTTTTCCTTGTCCATAAGATCAAAGTTCAGGTCACCAATTATCATAACGTTTTCATATTTGGATAACATTTTATCCACAGCTATATTGCAGTCATCATAAAATGTTTGATTTGAGACTGATGGGGGTTTGTAGGCTCCACATATTATCCATTTTGAATTACAAAGATTTACCTCTACGCTTATACATTCACTGTTGGTTAAAATCAAGTCAGTTTTTCTTTCACCGGCGATGTCTGATCTCAAATATGCCATGATGCCACCTCCATGTACTGTCCGATCTGATCTATACATATGGTAGTTATTTGTCTCAAACTGGGCATCTGGGAAAGAATTGTCAATTTTTGTTTCAGATAAAAATAAAAGATCAACAATATTTTTAGTTAAAAGTGATTCAATATAAGCAAATTTATTTCTAATACTATTAATATTCAATGATGCACAGAGAAACCTTTTAGGATGTTTCATGCGAAGATTATATAATTCATCAAAAATATTGATACTGAGATTATCTTCAGCAGTAATATCATCCAAAGCCAGATCGATAGATGCATCAGAAAAAGTATCATCAAAGAAAGAATCTGTAAAGTGACACTTAGAACAGTTGTCACATAGCCATGGGTCATCAGATATTCCTAAATTATTAAACTCATTCACGGTTAGGCTTGCACATTTTATATGTACCCAGAAAAAGCAAGCATCACAGTATATAGCCCTGTGTGTTTTGGCTACTGCTCTTGCACATACACCACAGGGTTCTTAGTTGGGCCTGGGTTCAAGGCTACGTCCCCTGACAGTAGAAGCATGTAAAATCTAATACAGCGACGTAGATTTATAGGCATACTTACAACACGCCTTGAGTTCCACATATGAAAGTATAACGTGGTATGAATATCAATCTGTAGGTCATGGCAAAAATGTACAGAGTATAGGTTAATACATACACGGCGTTAAACCGTAAATAAGTTGATAATAATTAGGGCTCTTGGTGCATATGTGACGGTGTTATACTAGATATGAGACATGATCGAGTGGTTACGACGTTGGACTGGTAATCATTGGATAGCCAGCTCCGCGTTGCTTCAAATCACATCCAAAACCTACCCAGTTTCGTTGAGCAAGAACCTTTATCCTTCTAGCTAAGTAGTGGGGAACCAGGAAGCGGACTAAAAAGGGACTTATCTAAATTGCAAGAAATTGTTTCAGAATCATGCTTAAATAATTTCCTTGACGTGATGTTACTGGTTATAATACTAATAGTCTTTCTACATCCACAGTGTTGGAACGAAACACTTCATACTTTGTTAGATATTTTCCTTTGTTAGATATTTTCCTTTGTTAGATATTTTCCTTTGTTTGATATTTTCCTTTTATGAACAAAAACATTACTAAATACTATACATTGTATATCTAATTATTTCTAATGATATAACTCCTTTGTGTTACAACTATGGTTTCTCTTAAAGATCTGAAATGTCAAAAAGATGTAGGACCACCTACACCGAATACATGTACATGTACTCGTTACTGCAAGTATGTATACCTAGGATATCAGTAGGTCCTATCCTATCAGATCAGGGCCCGGGAAGTTATCTTAATTGCTTAGAATCCGGAGAACACCGGATCTATTTAGATATTTCGCTACTGGTTACAAAATACAGTGAAGATGGTTAGTTGAACGATTTGTCTCATATATATCAGTATTTGTTAACTATATGAGGGATACAAATAACCTAAACTTCTTTATGCTTGATTCAAGTATTTTATTTATGTTTTACACTTTGATATACAATGTATATGTATGAATTACTACAGTCCCATAAAAGTGTGACTTGTTGCGGACCCGTACATGCAGACAGTCGTAGGCCCTAGGAAGCCTTGCGTATTAAGGTGACGGTATGCACATGGTACAAAACAACACACCCGTAAGGAGTCGTAGCTGGAAGATATGCAAGTTTAATCCATTAATCCGTACAGGTACGCAAGAGTTCGTACGGGTCCTTGCGATGCTTGGTCGCACGGCGCCCGTACGGTGCCCTCACGGCTATTTTTATGTTTATGGGACTGTAGCTTATGTATAATGATAATAAAAATGTACCCATACAATATTTATATCTATGTATCTATAATTAACGAATAATTAACTAAACAGAAATATGATCAAATATTAAAACTGTTAAAAATTCCACGCACTTCGGATATGCCAATATTTATAAAATGAATATTTCTGGTCGATAAGTTAAGTAGATTAAATTCTCCTCTAAACACAAACTTCATTCTTTATTTTATCTTTTTTTAACAACCTGTTTTATTCAATATGATAAGTTATTTGATAAATAGAGTACTAGTTAAATATTTACATAACTTTAAATATTGTATCTCACATTATATGGTGAAGTACCTACTTAATTCTTATCAAAAGAACCATGTATGTTCACATTTAAAGCCCCATTCACACCTTGCAAGCCCCGTGTTCAGTAACCACTGTTAGCTAACGTTACGGGTGCGGGAGAACTCAACCCGAAGACAACTCAACCCGTGCATAACTCAACTCAAATTGGGACAACTCAATCCGTTAGTAGGAGATTGAGTTGTCTCGGGTTGAGTTGTCTATGGGTTGAGTTGTTCCGACACTTCCGTTACGGAACGTTTTGGAACGTTCAAGGTAACTGAACACGCTGCTGGTAGGGCATCTCGGTAGATCCTTGTTTGTCTACCATTCATAGTAACACATAAAGCCAGAGATTTAGCCTTCCAGGAATGGAGAGTTGGTTGACTGATCACCATGATATGACCTATGCACTTTGTTGCTATGGCGTTAATTCCAATAAAAAACTTACCTTCATCAATAAGATATACCCAGAAAGGTGAACGCGTGAACTCGGCTTTAATCTTATTTAGGGGCTTATCGGAAGCTCCCGGGTGCTTTAATCGATTAAACGTCGGAAGTTAGATTTTAAACATTTCTTAAATTAGGGTAATCGGTCAGTAAAACATGTTGTTTAGTTGTTGTACAACAAAGAGTAATCAACATAATTGTTGGTAAATGGACAGTTTATGGCTGAAATGTGAGTAACAATTTATTTAAAACAATCAATTCACTTTGTGATTCTTATCAACTTACCGACGTCTTTGATTACGGTGTATATTTTAACATGTCACATTTTTTTATTGATTGTAATATACAATGGCTTCCTAAAGTCCTGTGACAAATAATACATGATGAAGTTATTGTTAAAATACCCTGTAAGCCTTTCGGCCAATTAGGACAACATATTGTAGCGTAGGGAGGTCCTGGTTTCGATCCATACTAGGGACACTGCTAATTTCCTTGAGCAAGAAATTTACCTACATTTGTTTCACTCCACCCAGGTGTAAGTGAGTACTGTGAGGGGTCGCCTGTCTGAAGGTGAATTCAATGATCAGGAGTTATCGTACAAGATTGTAAAATTGGCTTGATATGTATATGGAAGCAGGCGTTAAACCGCACTACAACTTTTTTGTAACTTTTATTTATAAATACAAAAAACAATACATGGAAATACATATTAGTGCATAGATACATAGCGGAGTAGTCAAGTGATATGTTGATGTTATATACAACGAATAAAGATGAGTCTCATTTATTTTCAATTATACTGTTATATGCAATTAACTGTATGAGCCGTCCGGCTAGCTCAGTCGGTAGCACGCAAGTCTACTGATCGAGTGGTCGTAGGTTCTATTCCCTGGCGGGGTATACTTTGTGGAGCTTGGTCATAAAATTATTTCTACAGCCATTCTCTCTCCTACCAATGATTCTTAATTATGTAGGACAGTTGTCATACACTGACGAAAGTATGCGCCTTGTAGTCGGTTAACAGCTAAATCTAGAGATTTAGCCTTTCAAGGAACAGTGAGTAGGTGGACTGACCTCCGTTATATGACCTATACACTGTGTTGCTACGGCGTTAACCCTCCCTCCCCCAAAAAATAAACGGTATGAGTATGTGTGAAAGAATGATCACAAATACCGCCAGAAATTAATGTTGTTATATGTTGATAAACATATTGATTTGGAATTTGCTCAGATAATTTTTGTTCTTTCATAGGTTTTAGTCACTTCTTAAAAATACAGGATTTTGTCAAATGACTTTTGGAGTGTACTGTATTGTATAGTAAAATAAATGTCAATTTATTTAAACTTGGGAAAAAATTGAATCAATATTGATTTAAATTTAAATTTAAGAAAGACATTTACTTAACTTGTTACCAATTTTTTAACACTTTAAATTCATTAAAGTCTTTAAATATGTAGCTAGTGTTCAGTTTAATGACGTACGTGAAAGCATATTAGCGATATTTAATACTCTGAGGTGCTAAACTTTTTTCATACTATAAGACGAAACTGAAATCAAATTACACGGTTCTAGCTCCAATCAAAGGAAAACGTTAAACAGCGGCTAGACTTCTTGACAAGTTTTAGTTTACATTTTGAAGGATTAAGTTATGTATAATGTGGCGAAAGTTCAAATATTTATGGAATTAACATTCATATAATATCATAGTCTGTTATTTTAGTTTAGTAATTTATGTGGTTGGCTTTATCCATAATTAATTTCATACCAGTGTTAAATTGATTATGTTTATGGATAATTTGTAAAATGTAAGTATTACTGTGTAGTTTTTATTTTTTTTATTAATATAAACTTTGATAATACATGCGTTATTTTCTCACGCTACAATTCATTCCAATATATCCAAAGTTTTTGTATTATATTATACTTCACAAGAGTAAATTTCATTTTATAACTTTACAAGACGGTATTAACTATACATAATAATAACATAACTGTCCATTATCACATAAGGTGACCATATTTAAATGTGAAACTGTTCTGAATTATATCTACAGCAAATATATAGAAAACAAACTTCAACAGTATGTTTGTCCGTGTTTTAATTATAATTAATCATTAACTAACTAATTAATAGATATTCAATTAACAATGATATAATTAATCGAACATGATGTTAAATGATTACTTTCTGCCGATTAGATTCGTTAGATTATTTTCACCATTTGTTTAAATACAAAAGAAAGAAAGTGACCTAAATAAATATCTATCTTCTTCAATGTTGCTAAGAAACGTTTTAAACATTTTGTTACAAAGTATTTTGTGGTGTTTAAAAGATTATAAATGTATACAATTCGTGAAATCAGTTCAGAAATAGTGATTATGATGGAACCATGTCTGCTACTTGTGGTAAAACAATCGAGGACAGTCAGTCTATAAAAATTAAAGTATAATAAATATTAACATATGCAAAGTTTTAATACAATTTTGAACTAAAATTCTAAGATATATTTTTTGTATTGTTCTTTATTGAAAGAAAGTAAACATACAAATTATAACATGTCATGTAACAGAGTTAGTAAAACAATACAATAATGAATATGTCATCAATACAAAATTTGCATTTTCTTAATATAACAAATTTATGTTTTCATTTTCATCTTTGAGTGAAGATTAGCACATAAAGTGTGTACAGATTTTTACTACAGTTTTCCTTGTATACATGATTAAAAAAGTACAAAATATTTTAAAATAGCGAATGTATAACGTGGATATATTTAATAATAAATGTTAAAACATTCTTCCCAAAAATTCTAAGATATATTGACCTCATGTATATACTACATTTACAGTGCCTTCCATAAATTCTTGAACCAACCAAAGTTTCAGAAAAAAATGATTATGCATTTCGCAAGTACTTTATCTACTGTCACAACTTATTCATGTAACATATATTTTGTATCATATGTTGATTAACTCATTAATTCTGGTCTTGTGATTTGATGAAATGACTCTTTGTTTCTTTCATCGGTAAATATGAATAAGTTATTCTTGAAAACAGGATTTTGTCTATAGACTTTTAGAGTGTACAGTATATGATATATTAAATTGGTGTAAATAACCTTTCTTTATTCTATATAACGTAATCTTATATATCATTGAATTAAAAGTTTAATGAAATATGAATATTTAATCACTTTACAGAAGGGGGTAGCTTACTATGGTGGCATATTTCTGCCATCATATAACCACACAATTAACTAGTTGATTAAGAGGTTAACTAGTTACCGTAACAAGTTAATCACTTAACTTAATTAACTTAAGATGTTAACTAGTTACCTTAACTAGTTAACCTCTTAATTAACTAGTTAGTCAAGTGGTTATCTGATGGCAGAAATATGCCACCATAGCTTACTGTTGATGAATCGATATTCTTTATAAATAATTTAATACAATTTTCAATGACAAAATACCAAGTTTTTAATGTTCATATAGTGCCTTGACACCGTTAAGTTTTTTCTTCATACTTGTATGAGTTATTAGAAATTATAGAACACATAAACACGTATAGTTTACAATAATTAATAGAAAAAATGCTGGTCCCAACATTTCTTTATCAAATTTAAAGAAATTATTTACTTTTACACAGTTCTGTGCGGTAAAAATATACATAATGAAAGCTCGGTCAATAATTGTTTCATTTAGTTTTAATTTACTTTATTATTCATATTGTGTCATTAAAATACAATAATTAAACCATGGCATCCTCTTACAGACTGATGGATGTTGATTGGAGTCAATTTAATTATAGGTTATTGGTTGAATAGGATGGAATGATGGGTGTCATTAAGCATTCCAGAAAACATGAAGTACAATTTCATGTATTAAAATGTACATATTTTACAAATAAAGGAGATGTTGCTAAATTTCTGTAACAATAAATCAGTTCTAGGAAATGTCTTTAATTGTTTCACAATGATAGAATAATGATAAAGTCGTATACATGTACCAACAACTGACCAATCTATGTCGCACTTCATATACAAGATATAATTATAGACATGTGAACTTGACAATGTGAACAACTTGTTTTTCATCAAATTCTACCACACCTAAAACATTAAAAGACTCAAACAGAGCAAAAATAACTGCAACATTACAATGTCAGAAAATGTCCGGGTAAATTTGTAAATAGTAATTGCTTATTCTGAATCCTCAACACAAACTATTACTGTAAATGTCCTAGATTTCAGTTAGATACAATATTTGTGAGGATAATTTGAAGCTAACAATCATTATTCACGGGGCAAATTCGTATTTTTCAAGGATTGGAAAGTAGATTGGGTGTTAATTTTCTAGAAAGAGAAATCGGCAACAAAAACATGTTCATGATCACCTTATAAGAATTTGATGTAGATCACGCGATTGTAGACCCAGTAAATCGTGTATTAATATTATGTACAGATTCTAAAATGAGTAATACAAGCTCTACCTTTTCATAAACTGGTCTATCGCATTATGTAAATAATTGTACATTAAACAAATACAACCCCTGATTCTGGTTGGTCTTTTATACAAGTTTCAAATGTAAACCAAGTACAGTGTATATTATTTAAATGGGAAATCAATAAAATCTTATTGCAGTAAGCATATCTCTTTACAAAGATTTAGAAAATTTCAAAGTGTAAATATTTGCTCATAAAACTACAATTAATTGACAGTTTTAAGTTGTTACTTTGGAATACAACTACAGTGCCTTTCGAATGTCCAAGGACAAAATCCTCCTGTTTTTAGAATCATTATTAGATTTATATTTACCCAAGAAAAAAGAAACAAATCGTCATTTTGGCAAATTCTCAAATCGGCATTAATTAGTCTATCAGCATTTAATTAAAAAATAGTTGTTTCATAAATAAGCTTCATTAATTATTTATGGTGGACATATTTTCTATATGCATGATTATTTATTCTCATAATTTTATCACTTTTGGAGGGCACTGTTTATGAACATGTGAAATTGAAAACCAATGAGATCATTTCAATAATAAACAGATTTGATTTGTTATCTACACAACCACTTATGATAGTTGCTAAGTGAACAGAAAGTACTCAGCAAAAAGGGAAAGATTATATTTAAAGTGTGTATTTTCAATGGCATAACTTCAAAACTCATGCACATGTGAAATTTTGTGACGTGAAGGTTTAAGAAGCTTAATTTACATATCAGCTTTTCTTTTTATCTGAATAGAATGCATTTGACATAAGGGGATTTTATCTTAATGATTCAGTGTTAAAAGCCAACCGTTTAATAATAGATAATAAGTTCATTTGGCAACATTTGGCTGGATACAAACGACGTGCTAATGCTACATGTATATTCAAGGATTTCTTACATGTTTCAGATACAATAGTTCACGAGAAGTTGTCTAGTGTTTGAACACCTGCTAAAAAAATCAATAGTTCGAACTCCTTTGGGTGCACAGCTTATTTTCTCGAGTCATAAATGAAACTATGGTTGCTTTTCTTTACTCAGGAGCACATGTAATTGGGTATTTGTGAGAATGGTATAATACGTCGCGCCATTTTGTTTTAGCGCCACAAGAAAACCTGAAACATACTCTACATGAAAATGGAAAGGTTTATATCAGTTACCCGAGGACCTGGGGTAATAATTGTTAATTCTAGAAGATTGAAACAAAATTAAACCGATTTCTTAAATACTATAGTCACTTTTAACCTGATCATAAAAAATATGCTTTTTTCTTTTTCAGAAATGTATTATAACCATGTCTAAAATTGGTTTGAAGAAAGATCCAACATTTACAAGTACCAGTAAGCGAGGTGAAGTACTTCCACGTATAGTACAACTAGGAGGTACATTACCAGCCAGCCAGGATGTATACTCTCGTACCTGGACACCCACTATACCTGAGAAACCTTGTAAGATAGATCGAGACTTGAATGGTTCCCCAGTAGTCAAATGTCCAAAGTTTAAAAACTTATATGAATATAATCAGAAGTATAATGATAGTTTGGACATCAAAAGTAAACTTTGGCTAACACCAGGAGTTGGAAACAACACTCTACCACACAGTCCCAGTCCTTGTTCCAAACCACAGGAATCTATAGGACTGTATCGTCGAGACTTCCAGAAATGGTATAACAAGCTTGTCCACGAAAATACAATAATCTTACCTCCAATTGATACTTCTGTAAGAGTTAAAGAAACAATCCATGATTCTAGAAACCTTCGAGAGAAGAAATACATAGCAGACGTTCATAAACAGACAGGACCACGTGAGAGATTTACACGTGATGAACTTTATGTACCGGATGTTTATCAACAATGTTTTACATGTAAAGAATGTCACAAACAATACGCCAGTGATATGTTTGCTAGGACTTGGTCAGAAAGAAACAGTTTTAAACCAACTTGTAACTCTACAGTAAAGAAAAGAACTAACTTGATGAGACAAACATGTGATGTCCTCGGTGAAAGGTATTGCAAGTCTTGTATTGAGTCCAGAAATAGAAACTTTTCATTGAAAATAGAAAATAAACTTTTAAACAACAATGACCTTAGGAAGGTACATTATAAAAGTGCTTTGTTTTAGTTTTGTTTTATGTTTTACCAGTCGAACATAAATTATGAGTTATTTTGTAGTGGTTCTTATCGCAACTTTAGTTGCTATGACAACATTTCTCGAGAAATTATTTACAAATTTTTAGTTTTTATATCAACTTGTATTTAATTGAATGTCTCCAAAAGAGCTTTTCTTTCAACTGTTCAACAATAAATCTATTAAAATTATTAAAGCGTAGATAACTTGCCAAACTCGAACACACTTTTTGTTCAATTCTTTCGGAACATTTCGTACTGTTTGGGGCCTTTCTGAGAAGTTAATCGAGCAAACATTCCAGCAATGTTGATCTGTAAGCTATGCCGTGTTTTCAAGTTATTTTAAACTTGTTTAATTCAGTGAATTTACAGTTTTATTGCGTCTTGAGAGAACCGTTTTTTTTCGAAGGCTCCTCTTTTTGTTTTACAACACTAAAGCTGTGCAGTGTTTCGTTTAAGTTGTTTCTGTTTTATTTTTTTCTGTGTTCATGTTTACCACTTACTATGATGCATTCATTTTTACGCTATTTGTTTCCATTGTGTGTAAAACATGTAAATGAGTTTTGTTATTGTTAACAACAATTTTATTAAATCATTTATTTTAATTGTCTATAAAGTTTTATATCTATAATTTTTCGGCGATGGTTCACCGTGTCACATTAGAGGATGGTTTTCATTTAATTGATAAGTTTGATAATACATGTATAAGACCATTGCCACGTTTTCTGAGCAAACCGCGATTTGTCCTTTGGTGCCGTTCTTACTCCAGAATTAATAAGTATGTGATATCAAATCGATGGACAGGGAGGCAAAGCGCTATGAAAACTGTGAACATATATCAACAAGATTTAAAACTGCTGAAGTACAGCCCGTAATTTAGTCTATGTGGTGCATGAAAAATACAATAGTTTCGATTTACTTATAACTAGTATAGCAAAGCATGAATGTGAAATTTGTATATATGTCACGAAAGCAAAATAAACATGACCTCCGCTGGGCGGGGCATTATACGCAGGGTCAGGGGGAGGGGGGCTATCCCCAGCAAAACTTTCAAGAGCCTAGGTACAGCCGTTGTCGAGTTATCACCTGCACATAGTTTTCCAATATAAACTTCCAGTCA
Organism: Mactra quadrangularis; assembly: GCA_025267735.1. Lineage (NCBI taxonomy): Eukaryota > Metazoa > Mollusca > Bivalvia > Venerida > Mactridae > Mactra > Mactra quadrangularis. The sequence continues at coordinate 5,898,710 of CM046309.1, forward strand.
CCTTGACCTTTGCCCCAGGGCTACGGAACCAATAGGGCACACTTCTGACCCATGGGCTATACACACATAAAATTTGATGAACCTTGTTGATGCTGTTGTTGAGTTATCGTCCCAACAAAGATTCCTATATGAATAATAATGTCTTAGCGACCTTTACCTTAGATTCCGGGGCCTCAGATCTTATAGAGCACATCCTTCACAAGAGGGTTATCCACACATAAAATTTGGTGAACCCAAGTAAAGTGGTTATTGAAAAAAACGTCCAGACGTTGCTTTCCCATATGAAGTCCCAGTGACCTTTACCTTTGACCCCGGGGTCTCAGGTCTAAAAGAGCACATCCTGGTCACAAGGGCTTAACACATACAAAATTTGGTAAACTTAGGAGAGCCTTTGTTGAGTTAACGTCGAGACAAAGTTTTCCCAAGTTTTGACCTTTTACACCGGGACCTTAGAGCTAATAGGGCACATCCTTGACCCAAGGGCCATAAACAAATAAAATTACGTGAACCTAAGTAAAGCCGTTGTTGAGTTATAATACGGGAAAGTTTTTTCATATGATGTCCCTGTGCCCTTGCCTTTGACGCTGGAGCTTCAAAACCATTAGGGCACATTCTAGACACAAGCGCTACTTTCACATAAGATTTGGTGAACCTAGGTACAGTCTTTGTTGAGTTATTGTCCGCACAAAGTTTTCATTTTTTAAGTCCCAGTGACCTTTATCTTGGACCCTGGGGTCTCATTATCAATAGGGTACACACTCCAACCAAGGGCTACCCACACATCAGATTTGGTGAACCTAGAAACATTCCTTATTGAGTTATCATCACGGACGGACAGACAGACAGACAGACAGACAGACAGAGAGACAGACTGACGACTAGATGGCTAGACGGACAGACGGACAACATTATAACATAATATAAAAATCTAAAATCTCTCATCTGAATGAACTGTATATATGCTATTGTTTCGAGCAATAGAGAGAGGGAGGTATACAATGAATGCCATGCTATATGATACATCCGATATTCAAATTATAAAGTGTCCAGAAAAGTCGAAAGGGCCGATTACTGCAAATTGCAGAATTGATGAGGCAAATTTGCTCACACAGAAAACATCTTCATATTAACATTGTTATAAGACATTGACACAAAGTTGGTAATAAAGTAAAAAAGAACAAAGTGAAAAGATTTATCCGAGGAAACAGTTTTATTTCATAAAAAGGTTTTGAATTGAATGAAATGTAAATATGATAAAAATATGACAAAAAAATCGAACAGCACTTGAATGATAAAACATAAATACATGTACATAAATATTATCTTTAACAATATCTTAAAATGTAAAATCTATGACTAGCTGTTTATTATAGCTTCAATGTGTAGAAAACAAAGCTTATAAAAAGTTGGACAAATATCACATACAAAACTGCATACTGTAAAGTTCCTTTCTTAGGACATTTAAAACATATGGTCTCAATAGAGAGATAGTCTTAGTGCGGAGACTTTTTCTGAAATTAAGCATTTTGAACAAATAAATCGTCAAAAAAACATATTTTGCTACAACCAAAGTGCTCATATATCAAAACTTGACAGTATGTGAAACAACAGTAAGATAATAATCAAAGTATTGAAATACAGAAAGACTTTCGTACACATTGACACTTTGAAAATCCATACTAATGATTACTCCTTACACATAAGATATAAGTACGAATCAAGCAAAACAAATAATGCTGGCGAAGTGTTTATCTACCCTGTATTACTGGTAAATATTATGAAGATTTTATTTTCCTCTTCTTGTAAACTTTTCATACAAATTCTGTAGGTTCATCAGTGTAGTTAAATATGATAAATATGGTACAATACTGTAAAACAACTTAACCTTCAAGTAAAACAATGAATGACCGCAGTATTATTACATTAAACAGACGAGTCAGGTGACGGAACTACTTTTATCGCCTAGAAATTTACTGCATAGTAAATTAGAGGCACATGTATCACTCCGCAGGTTAAACTGGTCGCGCATTTTCGTCGATAGTTTTCGATTAGTGTTAAAACTTAAGACTTTCGACAAAATAAAACTGTGATATATAATACACATCATTTCTTCCCAAAACTCTAACAACCTGTGAATCCATGCACAAGCAAATAATTTGTCAGATCAAAAAATAAATAATGTTAAAATCTCTAAAAATAAATCTTAATTTTAGCAATATCACAATAGACATAGCTTATGTTTGATTTTTGACAAGAAAATTGTAGAAAGCATTTAAAATTATGTACAAATTTAGCACTATGAAAATATTAATAAACAATTTTAGCACTATGAACATTGATATCTATATAAAATATCTTTACTAAAGCAGGAATGGTCGAGTTTAAAAAATGGAAACATGAATAAACCATACAATGTAAGTTTAATGTGTTTATGTACAAAAATACGACCAGGAGTGGGCGTGGTCGAGTGGTTACGATGTTAGGCTGATTATCATTGGATAACAAGTCCCGCGTGAGATAAAATCACATCCTGAAACCATCTCGTTTTCTAAAACCATCTCGTTTTTTTCCTTGAGTAAGAAACTGTATCTTAACTGCTCAGAGCTGGGGCACCAGAAGCGAACTTGAGATCGATAAATCTAAGTGGTGAGAACTTGTTTCACAATCAAGCTAAACGAATTTTACAATAATTTTACACTAATATGACGATTTTTTAAATCGTCCAGTAACTTACACAGAATAAACTAGATTAATTAATCCGCAACTCTCATAAATTAGAGTTCCAGATAAAATCATTCGTGCAAAAAAAATCAATATGATTTGCTTGAAACAAAAATGGTGCATAGATACTCCATAAACATGTACATACATGTATAGTTCACATATGATAAACCGACTGATGTTTGTAGACAGACATAACTATTATAGTCTGACAATAGATAAGCACAATTAAGCACCACTAAACATACGTGTTCATAAAAACTTGTTTGAAAACGTAGATCAGTTCATGCTTTTTGATTGGTCAATTACATTTGCCAACCATTTGGTATTTCTATGTGATTAGTCAGTTTAATATAATCCTACATTGTGATAAATCAAGGTGTATGATCTAGACAATCAGTCAATTTATCATCTGTAAACTATAACTGCAAAAAGCGCGGGAATAATTAACATCTAAACATTGATATAATTCTACATTTAATATTAAACATCTTGCGTGGTTGCTTTAGTCTGTTCTGTGTTGTTTACATCAAATGTTACTTGGTCCAAATATTCAATCACCTGAAATTTGAATAAAAATATTTATTTCTTGGTAAAATATTATTAATAAGAATAACTTTGAGTAATCAATTCTCGTAAATTTAAATCCAGATTAAACCCCAAATATAGGTACCATGACATTTCAGGCACTTCGAAATATACGATGATATAAACACCTCGAAACATAATGGACAAAAACGCGAAATACTGACACTAGTTAGCAAGACTGTGAAACAGGCGAAGCTATAAGCGGCATTTCAGAATTGCGATCTTGAGTAGTGGTCCATTTTTCCGCATGCCAGCAAATAGTTCAATATCAAAAACTCGATATATAACTGCCTTTATATTGCATTCACACATATTTCATAAAATTCATTGTGACATCAAATCTCTTCAATTTCGTGAACAATTAAACGATGTTAGAAAAGTAATAACACGACTGGTTACCGCGGATGTATACATGTACATCGATTTCATTCATGAAAAAGTATGAATGAAAATATTTTACTCGGCCCCGTATCAAGCACTATAGTCACGTGATTAACAATTCAATAAACCTGAAAAGACTCGATCAAACGCTTTACTTTGAATTAGTAATAGCGGTTAAATTTCTCAATAATATAAACAGTGGAGTAAATGGTTTATTTCTGTGTAAAAAAATAAACAAATATTGAATGACACAATATGCTAGTTGTGAAGTAGTCTATTCGCCGTGCAAATTCGAATATTTCATTATAAGTTCATTACTACTGTTCTTCGCAGTGAAACTTCGAATATTCGTAACATTGAAATTAATGTGCATAATATCTTAATAATCATTTCAGGGAAGTAAATAGGTATTTCTTTCCAAAATTGTTTACAAATATTGTATAACGAGTTAGTAATTCGAATATTTCCTACGTCGAGATCTGCTGTGACTCCTTGCTATGATAATTCGATTATGCGTAATATTGTAACAAGCTCACCCCGGACAACTGTGGACGCGTGTATATATCTACGCACGATGTATCGTTTAGATCTATACCGCCGGAGTCGATCTACGTCAGTGGAGGTTTCTCCGAGGTGAACTGGTTGGTATCGGGGTTGAGAGGCCTGTCGAGTGGTTCTCTTACATCTGTGGTTCAATTGGTAGCGTAAACGAATGAAGTTCACTCGATGCTCTGGTCAGCACTGTCTGCGTACCAGGTACACAAGGGTGAACACAAAGACAACTCACAGAGTTCGATGTAAACATGACAGGAACGCTGACATAAAACAAAATGTTCTCATAACAAAATGGATCAAAACTTGCGTTAAAACTGGATTTAAACATTGACATTCAGCAAAAGTGTACGGAATTAACCAATTCACATCTAGGATTAGGATTTAACATCGAAGGATACAAATTAACTGGAATTATTATAGAGGATCCAAATATGCGAACGTCGCGAAAACTGGTTACGAAACATATGGATAAACAAACATTGATTTGAGCTCAGAATCCTAGTTCATAACCTACATATATGCGCTAATGTGTTCTGTGTGTTGCCCAGAACACTAGTCATTATGTGCTTTATGGCTAGAGACATGCATCATGCTCACTAAACAGGAAACATGGTCACGGAACGCAGAAAATGTAAACATGAATTACAAGGTAACTTCTGATTTCAAACTGTAGTTATTATGTGTATTAAACCCCGGCCCGATTCAATATTAGCTGGGGAGGAGGGGGCTATTGCATTTACCCGTACGTATAGTGCGGACACATTGACCCCGACCTGACCTTAATGCCAGAATATGTATTACATTGAATACGAATGTAGTATTAATGTTAGAAAACAATCAGATTATACCGTCAAGGCTCGAATGTAATTATAACACAGGGATTAATTTTAAAGTACATTTAAAGTGTACAATGAGTCTCTATTACACATGGCAGTGGCTAGAGTTACAGTACCGTACGAGAACACACGTTTCCTGCATTATGACATGTTTAAGACTTTGATTACACAAATCTGCTGACCTCCCTGTTTTATGTAATACCCGAGTCCAAAATATGTAAACAAATTGAGTCGTTTGTCTCAAATTATCCTAAACAAGCTATACAGTACGCACGTTATTTGACTTCCGTAACTCTAGACAACCCTGTCACGGTTGTCTACAGTTACGGAACTTCCGTAACTCTAGAACCTGGGTCTAGAGTTACGGTATCGTAACTCTAGACTCTGCCATTACACATAGGCCGGACCAGAATATTATAAGATGAGGCTAGCTACAAATTCAAAAGTTGTAGGTTTTAGCCCCAAAACCGCCATCCACGCCCATTTTATTATAATTTGTAATTACAAATGTAAGAAAACAAGTTTCACGTTTGAATGCATATATATACTCTATACATGTCTTCTTAAACTTATAATGTAACCCATAGACGAGATTACACCCTTGTGAATAATGATTTTAATTTTTTCTTCAAGTGTTCAACATGATTTTGATATTTTACTTGAAGTACAATATTTTGTGATTATAGACAGGATGTATGAAAGAATTGTGTTGACATTACAGAAAATCATTATTTCTATTGAATGAGGAAATAAGACTTCTCACAGCTCTTCATCAACTAGTAATTATACAAGTCCATTGATCAATGAGTTACTAGAAAATGTATGCCAATCTTTCTTAAAAAGCTCTTAATCATCAGATTTGATTTATACCTAAATTAATGACTGGTTATACCTGAGACTAAACTAAAACTTGAACTATTAATGGTTGTTTGAGCCTTCAACACAGTCTTGCTTCAGTGCTTTTCAGCACTTTGATTTTAATATTACTGTAAATTGTCTGTCAATTAAACAGTGTTTTCTGGATACATGCTAGAAGGTTGGATAATTGTGTCAGTGGTAATTTTAGTGCAGTAAGTTACCTCCCTTTAGCTAAATAATATCACATAGCTACATGTATATTAGTTGAAAATTTAGAAGAATACAACGTATTGGGCGAGTGTCTTAGTATGAATATCGCTAGCTAGCGCTTTATACCCTGGTACTCTTACACCAATAGGAATGCATCCGTAATATCAAATTTAGGCAACCAGAAGGCAAAGCGCTAGCTAGCGATATGCTAAGGAAACTCGACCAGTGTCCCTAGAGAACTCATCCTACGTTCTTATATAAGATCTTTTGACAGTTGGTTTCCGGGAATGCAAATATCCAAAACATATATACAAAACTAAATAACTTATACGTTAGCAAGAACTTTTTGATACGTATGTGCATCACAACGATGGCTTTTGTGATATTTTATAAGAAAATATTTCGAATCTAAAATTTAAAAAATAACCTATTGATCATTAAGTTTTTTTAGAACGAAGGGTTAATAAAAACAAATAAGAAAGTGTTCAAAATTGAAATACAGATTAACGTCACATTATATACAGAGTGAAGACAAACGAGCCGACGTTAGAATAATGAATAAAGGATGCTTCAAGATGTTTGTCTAGTTCTGGATGTTTCCTGGAGAGAAGTTTTAAACAAAAACAAACTAAATTAACACAGAAATCATGTTAAGTTAAATCAACTTACTCGTTTACCAGCCTCTTGTCGTCTATAATCTGCTTTAATTAATGCTGAAAATAAGAATTAAAAATACATGCACGAGTTCTACATTTTGTTTGAAATGATTAGATTTGTAAAACATTAATTCACATTTTAGTCTAATGTTAAAAACTTTACTTTCAGTAAAAACAAACACAAATAAAATGGTAGCAATGTTGCCTTAATCAGATTTAAAATCCAAGGTATTCACATTAAATGCATTTTGTTTACATGTCATTTATGTGTCAATTTAATGTAAAACAATTATATGTGAATAACATAAAGCGGTTATACTTTCCATCGCCTCAACCAACAGATTGTGATTTAATCTATTTTATTTGACGAATGCAATGCAAGTTCTATAAAACATGTTAACAAGTTAGCTAGCTGTCTTCCAGATACGATGGCATTTTAATTCTTTCTTTTTCTCTCAACTTTTTATTTGCTTGGTGGTAATACAAATGTAGTTTATATGCCAAGTTAAAACATTACGAGATACGTATACGAGAAAATTCTAAAAATCTAAAATGTTCACGAAATCAAAATTTAATTTCAGAAAAACAAATAATCGTGCTAACATCTCGCTGTAGGCTCTCAAATAACAAGACAAAACAAATTTAATTTTTCAACAACATTTCTCTAAATGTAATTTCATTAAACAAATTTTAGTAGAAGCTTTTTTAGACATGGTAAAACAAGTCACGTGTAAATTAAATTACAGAAATTCTCTTCGTCTATTTTAATGCATACATTTGAATTGTCTATTTTAATACTCTCAGGAAATTTATCAGATAAAGTTCACACTAACTGACGGTGATCAATACCATCGTCAATAATGTTCTTGTTTTTGTTTCAGTTTTAGAGAACTTTCACTGAGATTATATCGTTTTTTCTGTCAATCTCTGTATGCAGATGACATCCAGTAAATATGCGAACAAGAATTTAAGATTCTTGGCTTTTAATCAGATTGTGGAATATCTCTGCAGAGTGTTGCATCCAATTTGGATAAAATACAAAATATTGGGATTTTCTCGGTAGGAAAAGACAAGTCGGTCGACATTTGAATTTTCTTGATGCTGTGAGATATCTGAACAATGAATCACCCTCGTATAGTGAACAGAGTTCACAAATTTCTGTGTCATATTGTAGCACTGTTACAGTAACAGAGGAAGAATAAAGGATTGAAATATTTACAAAAACTGATGTTGAGTCATACATTTATGTTCTTAACTTCTTTAATGAACGTCTGAGCATTGGGTTTAAAAGATTTTTAAATAAATTCCTCGGAAATTAAACTTGTTCAGTTAACAATAGAATTATACTTGTCTTTTCAAAGCATTAAATTATTTCGTTCTTCAAGAGAACAATTACTAGTCAAATGGCCCCACCATATTTTATGGTGAAATAAAATAATTTAACATGGAGAAACTAGCCACAAATCAAACTTGGTTAAAAACATTCCTTTTTGAGCAAAACATTGTACATATAGTGTATTTAACTCGGAACCATTGTCGTACCCAGAGGTAATCAAGATTCTCTAGTTAGAGAGGTACGAGAATGCTGGGACCCATAGCAACCACTTATATATTTGATATTAGACTTACCTGTGATGATTGTACCAACAAATAAAACACATGATACTGTTATATTAGCTGATAGAACACTAACTCTGTTTAATAAAGCTCTCATACCAATAGTCATCATTATACCAAATGTCTGAAAATATATATACATTGGTTACATAACCTATGGGTATGAGAATGACATTACATTTTAATACAACATAATATAAAGCCCACTCACAGACCTCAATTAAATGACTCACTCTTCAAATTAAAGTATAATCACAATTACTAATTAAAACATGCAGCTAGCAGTATGAGCATCGATAACGGCTAAAACAGTAGTCTCTATGAAAGTTTTTTAAAGAAAATTTATTAAAAACTATACAATCCCAAAATACACAATGCATTGCAAGACATGGCAAAATTCACTAATTATCCAATCATCGATCACTTATAGTTGTAAGCGTTCTATCTGATAACATTTGATGACAATGTCATGCACACAAAGTGCACAAAAGTGATAAAAATGAAAAAAAACACAATCCCTGTTTCTTAGAAGATCATTTAACAAAAACTGAGTTTTTGAATAGATCTAATGATAAATTATTCAGCAGAAGTAAAACGTATGTATATTCATTAGGTTCAAAGTAAGTTAACACGTCAACATGTACCCTACCTGTGCTGAAGCATTCAGTAACCCAGATGATGTACCTTCTGATTCAGGATAAGTTATTTCTGCAGCAAACTCAAATCCTACAGGTAAATATCCAGTCATGAAAAATCTACAAATATACAAAATGTATATATGTGAATCTTTGATCTATATCTGAATGTATAATGTTATAAACCCTAAACAAACATTTAATTAAATAATTCAAACAATATTCGACGGAAGCTCTTCTTCAATGTTTCAAATAATTAGACGCATGTTTTTCTTCTATAGTTTCAAGTATTCAACAATTATTTAACATATGAAAAATAAAGCCTTTTCTTATAAATAATATTTAATATATTCTTAACATACGTTCCAACAATAATTTGCAAATGATTGTTATGTTCGAAGGTTAATTTCCATCAATAGCTTTCGCATATTCAAAACTTTTTATAATTGGCATAATGTTTTCAAAGAAGTTCAGGACTTTTCACACCTCAAAAAATATTCTTTTTTATGTTCAAACAGCTAAAGTCTTTTAAAAAGGAATTTCAGGATTTCTTCTCTACAGTAGCGTAACACAGTGTGTCTTCTCATACTATTTAGTCTTTATGGACATTCCCGACCAATTGCCGAGAACAACAAATACTTGGGTGCCACATACAGTGATTATATGTCTTGAAAACAACCTGTAACCATCACTACAGAGAAGGCTAACCGAACTCATGGATCACATGATTGACTAGCCTCGCTTGGTAGAAGAAGAACATATATATAAAGATAAAAGTTACCCTAGGCCTCCAGCTGTTACAAATACAACCCAGATCAAACCAACATCCATAGTGAATGTAAACACAACCATACCCACCATAGATAGGAAATATATACCAATTGTTGTAGGCCTGAAATATAACAAAAATATCATTTATACATGTTTAATAGATAAACGGTCTTACTATATGGACCCATGTTTTCTCAAAGTCAGCATTTGTGACTTAAAAATAGTCACAACTAGCATTATGTTTGCATCTCAAAGTGCTTGGACAAATGAGAATTTGACAAAACCTGTCTATGATGTCAGTGCCTTCTACAAGTAATTTTACTATAATAAAAGCTTATAGCCTACATGTAACGTAATTTGAATCATAATGTGACAAACTAATTCTAATTTTGGAATTTGTTCAGATGACTCTGTGTTTCTCATTCTCATCGAAAAAGTAAATGTAAATCAGAATGATTATAAAAACAGGATTCTGTCCAAGAACTTCTGGAAGGAACTGTATATAACATTATTCAAAAACAAACTAAATCAATGTTATATATTACTAAGAAAACATGTTACACATTTATTGTAATGATGTTACTCTAGGCTACAGACGTTTATTTACATATACCATCAGGCTACATAGGTCTACTGACATCCTAGACGTTGTGGTTTTAGAATTACTTTAGTCACCATACAAGAATACATGTATCAATAATTCATGACTTGAAATAATTCCTTACAACTCAGAACAAGAAGGAAAATGAATGTTGCTATAACAAATAATGAGGTGTTAAAACATCATAGAACATTGATAACTTACATCGCAACTGTAATTATTGTTATTGATTAACAAACTAACATCAAACGTTCACAGCTTATAAAGTATTACTAGTTCACATTTATATTTGGTGTCCTCTAAAAGTGCTTTGCCAACAAAATCCTATTTTAGAATAAACCCATTCAATTTTTCACATATAAAAACTATCTGTATAAAAAAAGTATCTGAGCAAATCCCCAAATCAACATTAACTATTTTATCAACATATGTTTGACACTACGTTACATGAACAACTTTTGCTATAGTAAAATTATTTGAAGTAGGCATGATCAATTTATCTAAAAACGTAATTAGTTCAAGATTTTTTGGAAAACAATGCATGCTTGATAGTGAAACCAGTCTTGCAACTTCAAGCGTTAGTTCTGATAGGTCAAGCCTTTTAATCGAAATTTGATGATAAGTGCAATGTTTCATTGTAGTGGTAGTCATAGTAAATATATATAGAAAGATAAGTACTGTAATAAAAGAGTGGCCAGGAAACGTATAGAGTAAACTGACTGTAGTCGGTAACTGTAACCATGGTGATAAATACGTACAGTAAAGATTTGAAAGCTAACAGGGTGATAGAGTTGTCCAATGCCGACATTTTACAGCCCTTTGTTTCTTTCTGGTTTTAGAGGCTTTTTACAAAGATACATAAGGCATAAAGATCGGTGCCTGGTAAAATGTTCGATCCATCTGGGTACTTCATGCCTTCAAACTTTCACTGTACATCATTTCTAAACAAGCAAAGAAATACTTACTTGAATGATTTAGTTTTATCTAACCACAGACCAGCCACCACTGACCCAACAACTCCCGCTAAAACTAATGTTAGACCAATCTGACCTGCGTTCTGTTCGTGTCCCTACAATATATGTATAGTATCTTGATAAATAAATGGTCACTTTATATTTTTGCTAACAATACTTTATTACGTATTAAACAAATAGTCTACAGTCGATAAAGTGTCTAATATTAATAAACAAAGCGATGTTTTAATATATACAGAAAATGTTGTTAAAACATGCGCAATCAAAAATTACATACGTGTTGACCATAGTAACGTGGTACGTGATTCATTTTAATTTTCTGTTTTGAAATGTACCGGTCGTTTGTAACCCGCACTCCACCCCCCCCCCTCGTTGAATACCAGGAATTTTGACAATGGGCATAGCAAAGCCCTTGAAAATCACCGCTCTTTGGGAAATTCGGGTCGTAAAAGACTGGTAAATAGTATACCCTAGCCTATATATCACTTATATATGGCATTAGTCTCTGCTTTTTTGCAGTTATTTCCCTGCAGTCACTCGGCAGTACATGAGAAGCTAGAAGGTTTAGACCCCAATTTTTTCCGCTGTTAGACCCGCTGGGGTGGAATGTAGGTTTCAAGTGACAGGTGACAAGATACTGTTACAATTTGTTATTTTAAACATTTTATGTGCAAACTGAAGCTTGATTCATATCATTATCTTACTCAGAGATTATAAAGATACTCTATCTAATGAGAATTTTGGTAACCTCGGAGTTGAGAACCCCTAAAATAAGGTCAACATTTTGAGATGTTTTATTTTATTGAAAACATCATTTATAGATATTTGGTCACATTTTGTATATGACACGAACCTAGAGTAAAGCATAGACATTTAAAGGTACTAGTTCACAGATTTGATTAAGATTTTTCTATAATTTCAATATACCATTCAGTGTCAGTAATTGTGTTAAAAGATAAATTGTTAATGATTTAGGACAAACTGACCTATAGATTGCAAGAAATATACAATGAAAGTCACAAAAATGCCCTAAAATTGTCTATACCGTGACATACGGGGTTGATTTTAACTACTTGAAATACCATCATTAGTAGTTGTATGTCATTTTGCACTAAAATTGTCATGATTTTAATTATCAAAACACTAATTTCCTGCTACAAAAATGTTTGCATACTATTTAGATAGTTTCAGAAAAAGTTGATATTTAAATTGAAATCTGTGAATGAGTACCTTTAAGCATTATTTCGTTTAGTGTTTATTCCTATCTATAATTTCAATTAGGTGAGAATTTCTAAGATATCATATATATTTTATGAACGTGAATATGGATTAAGTTCGCTCGAACTATAGTTCAGGAATACAATTATATTGTAAATCTTTTGTAATGAATTTGTTTGTGGTTTGGTATTTTGTTATTTGAGCTTTTAGTCCTCGGTGCGTCTCAAAACATCTGAACAACTTGATGAAGATAATACTCATTTACAGTAGACATGAAAACTGTTAAAACGCTGAACTTATTTTGTAAAAATACCATTTGTATGTGGGTGCAAATATCGCATTGTCAGGTGTAAAGGTCAAACACGTATATTGAAAAAAATGAAATTTTCGGAAAGCACTTTAATACATGAAGCCATTTAATGTTGAAATATACTATTTGTGTATGCGTTAAGCTTGAGCAAATTGATCCGAGACTGACAAATACATAGATCATTTCGATAACTACACTACTTCTATAGTCCGTTTTTCTCAACTGTCAAAGCTTGAATAATTTCTCGGTGACTGAATGTATTGTTTTTGTACTGGTTGCCTAATTGATATTAAAAATATCTTGACTAAAACATATACGGCATACGCAGTTTTACTCGATCATAATACACACGTTCGGAAACTCATAGATGTATTACGACAATAATTTTAACAAACGCATTCCCCGTGAAACTATTCATGTTTTGACAGTTGAGAAAAAAAATTATACTTTTTACAGTTTTCATGTAAGAAAAATAGATTCAAATTGTTTATATTGTCTCAAGTCAGTTCCCATTAGCTAAAGTTTACTTCAATTTAAAAAACCACGTCCTTTCTTAATATCGACGAGAATCAGAGCTCGAATTTAAGCTCGCATACTCGCAAAACGCGAGTGGATTTTGAAATTTGCGAGTAACTTTTATTCTAACTCGCAACTTTTCGCGAGTTGAAATGGACGAAATAATATTATTGTCTTAACTATTAAGGCTCAAATCAGTGTTGAAAAGGCCAGTTGATAGATCGACAGTTTTAATTAAAGATTCACTGTAAAAACATATTTGATTCTATCCATAGTTACGTGTAGTGTTATTTGATTTTTGTGAGTTGAAATAAAATCAACTCCAAATTTTTGTTAAATTCGAGCCCTGAGAGAATATAAGTTTATATTTATATACAGGACACTCTAAAAGTTCTTGGACAAATGATTTGTTTAGATAACTGATCAAGTCTTTCAGAAGTAATTTAACAAAAAAATTAAGTCTTTCAATGTAACATAGTTTGAATCATATGTTGATAAACTTATAAATACTGAAGTTTCTAATTTGATCAGATGACTCTTAGAAGTAAATGTGAACCAGTTTATTCTAAAACTAAATATTTTGTCCAAAGACCTTTGAAGCGAACTGTATTTCTAATGAGACATTGACTAAGACATACTACTGAATAAATATTTGACAAAACATATAAATTTCATCCACAGAATTCCCAAAACATATGTAAAATATCAATTAGTATAATCAATTAGTATTAATCCCCTCCTCTAAATATTTACATAAATTACCTCCCCTGATATATGGTTCTAACTTTTAGCCCCTCTCCTAAACATTTACGTAAATTGCTTCCCCTGATTTATAGTGTTCTTACTGTTTGCCTCTCCCCAAAATTTACATAAATTACCTCCCCTGATATAAAGTGTGCATAAATTACCTCCCCTGGTATAAAGTGTACATAAATTACCTCCCCTGATATAAAGTGTACATAAATTACCTCGTACATAAATTACCTCCCCTGATATAAAATGTACATAAATTAATTACCGCCCCTGATATAAAGTGTACATAAATTACCTCCCCTGATATAAAGTGTACATAAATTACCTCCCCTGATATATAATGTACATAAATTACCTCCCCTGATATAAAATGTACATAAATTAATTACCGCCCCTGATATAAAGTGTACATAAATTACCTCCCCTGATATAAAGGGTACATAAATTACATCCCCTGATATATAATGTACATAAATTATCTCCCCTGATATATAGTGTACATAAATTATCTCCCCTGATATATAGGGTACATAAATTATCTCCCCTGATATATAGTTCTACTTTTTGGCACATTACAGAGTTACCTTTCCCTGTTGTACTTACAGGAAAGTAGTATAAAATGATAGGATTTAACAACGTTCCAATACCATAGTAACATCCTGTGTTGATTCCTATATTCGTGTACATGTAAGTAATAATATAAGTATTATAAATAAAATAATAAAAATTGTGAACAATCATTACAATAGTCACTATTATTATTTAATTGTCTTATGTTCAACTTTTCAACTTGTCAAAATCATGAGTGTCCAGTATACAATAGTAACATCTTATCCATTGACAGCATGAGAACCGCATTTCAAAAAATGATAATTCGGGTTGGTTTATTAACTTGGTACATGTATTTAAGTATTACATTATTATTAAAGGTAACCTTGCGTGCCAAACCGCTGTGGTTGAACGGGATTACAACTTTACGATCATGGCCGACAATATAAAAGTAGAACGAACCATATGCTCTATACACTGTTACGTATTCAAGAAATTTCGATTTTTAAACATTAATTTTAGCAGCACTGCAATGCTAATAAAAAATATGCGCCTAAAATAAAGATTTAAGATGACAGAGTTTTGAACACAGTAAAGGTTTTTTTATACTCGAACATTCGGACAATACACATTCTTAGAAACTTTCACAGAAATTGTCGGAGAACTCCGTTACACACCGTAGAACATTCGGCTAAGATACGTATGGTTGTCGGAGAACTCCGTTACACACCGTAGAACATTCGGCTAAGATACGTTTGGTTGTCGGAGAACTCCGTTACACACCGTAGAACATTCGGCTAAGATATGGTTGCTATGATTAATCAATGAGACGATTTTATTGTAACTGTGCAGTCTTTGGAGCCATACTATTGTAGAGAATCTAAAAACGCGATCCAGTTGGAATAAACTTCTTTATTTGCTCTTGTATATATTTGTATATCTAAGAAACTAATGTTTATCGGAGACTCAGTGTAATGTTTTATAATGAAATTAAACAGGACAGTCTGGTCGTTGCTAAGAAACTAGGCTGATGAAAAGTATATTGTAGAATGTGTACAGACAAATTATGTATTTTGACAGGTTGAAAACTTGAACTGTAACCAGTTGATAGTAAAACAATCTTATAAACCACTTGACAGTAACAAAGATTAAAACAACATCATTAAAACGAGAAGACAATGATTTTATCACAGAAGAATACCTAGGTTCATTGTTAGATAGCATTTGAAACAGTTATTCTATTTGTTTAGACCAAACAGTTCATTGTACAAACCACAGGTGGCTGTAACCTAAGTAACAGTACACTAGTCATTGTATACAATGTCATATACTTAGGTTTTGGACAATGATGTACTACGCAGGGATTTAACATATAACAGGGATTTGTAACGATAAGTAAATGTAATAGATTTTCATCAAATTTCACTGTCGTCGCTATTATTTCGGCCCATACGGAAAACAAGTATAAGTTTAAATAAAGATATTCACATAAAATTTTGTACCAGTACCATTCAAATTGACATAAATGTTAGGATAAATGTGTTTCTTGATGATTTTGAGGTAAATTACGCTCACATACTGTCTCACAAAATAATGCATTTTCCCGCCGATCTGCCATTTTTAGCCCCATTTTACATCACCTTAAGTCATATTTTCGGTCATAATTGCAAGAATTTTTTTAAACTTCAGAAACATATACAAGTTGCATGGAAGACATGTACAAAAACATAAATCAAGTTTTTAAACTCTGGAATAGTTTGTACAGCCTGCTTCAGCCAGTTATAGACAGTGACGACCGTGAAAATTCAAAACAGCACTTCGTTACAAATCCCTGTTACATAAAATCCCAATTATACGCGACTTTTTTTTGTTACAGTCTCTTGCGGTATCAACATTTACTCTTTAGGTTATACAAATACAAAATGTAGTTCTTGTCATGCAGCTTTTGTTGTCAATGCTGGAACCTAAACACTTACACTGACACGAACATTGACACTGTTGTAATAATCTGTAGGCGACAATTAAGGTAAAACAACTTCTGATTACATCACCATAGGTGACGTGTTTAATTAAACGCTTCCGAGAAAACAATGACGTAATTAAACATTTTTATAGTTTACCATATATAACATTTAAGCGCTTCAAAACGATTTGAAATGCTTTCCTCAACGTTACAAGGCAATTTACTGATTCTTCAATGTAAACCATATATCAGTGAACTGCCTCCTTACCATAAGAAAAGCATTTTTAATCAACGAGTTGCTCCAAGCATGCTATTCTAATCATTTTAAAGAGCTATCTAGCCAACGTTATCAAGCTTCCTGAAAGCTGTAACATGTACAATCGGAGCTCTTCTAACATCTCTGCTAGACGCTAGATCGGCCGCCATTTTGGAAAGTCTAGCCTGAAGCAAACATTTACATGACACGGAGAAAATGAACGGTAGCAATTTAAAATCGCAGCATGGTAATTGATTTAAACAGGAAACTCTGGTACACATATAATGTCACAGGTTACTAAATTAGAGAAAATGGACCTTAATCGTCGCCTATTTCACAAACTGAATAGTCTCTCATGAAACACCTCAGCGAACCATAAGCTTACGGTGGTTTTGGTTAAAACAGTATTGTAAAGATATATGAAGTGAGTTCACACAGAATCCGAGATTAAGAATGGTAAAATAAATAATGTATAACATTGATAATTTGCTCCTAGCATCACTATCAGGGTTATATGGTACCAGCTATTACGATTACTTCACAAAACTAGGGGATATAGTCACGTGGTCTTCATAATGTATACAAACATTTGTGTTTCATCAAATCCTTGGAGCAGACGGAAAAATAGAAAAAAAATCAAATTATGCATTAAATAACAATTTATTTCTGTGCCAAAAAATGCCCATGTTAGCCCCTGATTTGTGATTGTTTATTCTGAATTCTCAACACTATAACTTTTGCAATTGATCTAGTTTGCCGTTTTATTAAAGTTTTGTGCGGAGGATTTGAAGCTTACGATAAAATTCATGAGACAAAAAGATATTTTCGAGCAAAGAATAGTAGTAGTAATTTGGTGCTCTACATGATGTTATTCCAGTATTTGTCTAGAAAAAAAATGGCCTAAAACTGTACTTGTTCACCTTATTAGTACCAGTAGATCACGTGACTATAAAACATGGCACCCAAAGAACTTGCTTGTTAGCGGATTAACAAAGGAAAATAATTTCTGTCTAAAATAGTTAGTCAGAATTTTTGTACAAAGATATCTATATGAGCTCACTTTCATATATCTTAACAATTCAGAGAGTTTTAAACGTAATTCCAGGGTTTATAGTCACGTGATATACATCAATCGCAAACAATGTAAACGAACATTTTTTTCGTCTGTCTCACAAGGAGTTTATACACATCAAATTTCTAATGCCATTTTCTGGCCAGAAATTACCATGAGTCTAAAGAACTTTGAAAGTTAACCTTAAATTCTTAGCATAAATGGAACCGAGCCCTCGGTAATTTGCAAAAAAATATATGCAGAGTATTCGTAAACAATTACAATTGTCAGACTTGTGTAGGCATTTTCAAGAAAAAAAAAATTAATGTACATGTATGTGCTATTCAACTCTCTTTGCTGGTGCAATATAAAGACGACAACAAGTTTTGTCCATCTAAAGATCACGTGACTATAGCCCCTGATTTCACTATATTTAACATTATATCAAACACCCAAAACTAAATCTATAAAACAAACTTACCATAAGTTATAGTAAGTAATAGAAACCCACGATTCCTGAAGAGATTTTTCAAAGATTTAAAATAATTTTCACCAGGAGAGTTACTTTCTGCTAACATTTGAGCTTTACTTGGTGGTCGAGGTGGTTTGTTTTTAAATACTGAAAAATAAACAAGAAGTTACATACTTTACATATTCTTTAATAAATGACTTTTTACTATGACAAAAGTTTTCTTAAAGTTGTCGAACACGTGATTGACATGACAGGAGCAGCACTCAAGAGTTTTGACGCCGTTACAAATCTGACGGCAATTGATAAGTCTGCGTAAACCATTTTATATTGATTGTTCTATTGTTTATAGTAAAGTCAAAAATGTTTGAGCATAGTATATTGTATAGTTCACATTATTGACAATTTTACATCGTAAACATGTAATACAAACTTACATAACGTGCATCGTTCAAATATGGTACCATGCACATGTATATATAAGTACCTTTCCCATGTTTCATATTGTACGTCTTTCATTTTTGTTTTGTAACATGTAAATACGTGTATGTCTTGTTTCTTTGGGGCTTTTCAGCCTAAGAAATTATATGTAATAACCCATAACCATTCATCGAAATGGTAGTTTTTCCGATATGGTCGGACGGACAACTTAGAGCTCCAAACTCGTTGGAAAAATTTGACTAAATTCTTTGGAATTTTCACTTGATGTGAGAAATAATCAGCCATTGTCTTCAATTAAATACATTTTTTCACACTGTAGCAATCATTCATTCGTACGTAATATTTAAAACAGAAAAAAACCCAGTTTTTGGCAAAATTACGAATGTCAGATTTGCTTGTCAACAGTCTTAATGCAACAATAATTCAAACAATATACAATTGGCTGCAACCCAAATATCAAGAAAGGAAGATTACGTAAAAACACATTTTAAGAACGCTAAAACATTTGTAAAACATGGCACTTATAAGTAAGCCGCTAATTGCAATAACTACTTGATTAATGAAATAAATAAAACTACATTATTCTTTCCTTGTCGTCAAGTCATTCGCCAGTGAAATATTTCTTACTTTATTATACTAATTTCTTAGTTTGATTGTGAAACAAATTCTTACAACTTAGATCAATCATTCTCGTGTCTGCTTTATGAGTTATGAGCCTGTAGGATAAAGCTTTAAGCTGAAGGAAATGTGACTTGGATGTGATTTCAACTGGCTATCTGACGATGTCCAGTCCAACATCTTACCCACTCTGCCACGCCCGACGACGACGACAAAATAGCAGTAAACAAGACGGAAACACGAAACTTAAATAAAATTTTGAGTGAAAGCAAACCTTTAAATTTAAAATATTGAAAAGATTATATCAGCTCTAAACAAATTAATTCAAAACGTATATAAATGACAAAACCACTATAGAATTTAATGTATTCTATTAAATATAGGACATTATTTTGTTCTCTTGTGAATTCTGCAGCCATCAATACTTGTAGTTTGGAATACAATATCTGAAAATTTGCTGAATTTTAAATTTTGAAAATGAATTGCTTTTACTTAAATTGATTGAAAACTCCAGAAAATAAATTGATTCTGACATTTTTACAATACACAGGGACGAATCTAGGATTTCTTAGAGGGGTTTTGAAAAGAAATGTTTAAATCGTAGAAGTTATTTCAAGATCTTTCCTGTCCAAATATGCACATGTTACTCTGTATGTTACAGTACGAAGTATCACGTGGTACAGCCGAAACATTTTTTTTTCTAAAGTGAACGATCAAAGAACGTGTTCGTGGCCCGTTGTGACAATATTCGTGCATACTTTTAATATTTGTTGTAATATAGTGACAAAACAAGAAAAGTATAATGAACAAAACAAGTAATTTCTTGACATAAACATGATTTGAACACAATTTAATTCATGTGTTTAAAAATAGAAATATGGAAATATGAATTGCTTCCAATTATGTCATATAAAGCATACTGCATTATACATTTAGTGTAGGGGATCGAACCCTCTGAACCTCCTCAGTATATGCCGGGGATACACAGACTAAAATCTTGTCTTTAGAAAATTCACCAGACTTCGCAAGTGATTAATATTTTGAAAATGTGATTACAACTTGAGCTTACATCAATAAAAGTTGATTTCTAAATGTATTAGAATGTCAGTCTCACTTAAACAAAGATTTGTCAAACCATATCAACCACGATCTCACAGGAGAAACGTACATGGCTGTCTCTCTTTGTTCATTGTCTATATACAACCATCGTGTCTGGGTCAACCTGACTACATGCAGTCTCCATAGATACGACTTTCAGTTTTGGTAGTGTCTATTTGTTGGGGGCAACCGTATTTTCAGACTGTAACAATCCTTATGTACGGAATCCTCAAATATTTACGTCAGTATACGAATGATAATTTAAGAGATTGTCTGCTACGACATGCGCAATAATTACTCAACTTCTTACTGTCACATGAAAACTTGTTCTGCGGGTCACAATTCGCGTATTATTGTGATAACTGTTGAATTTAAGTATAAAGATTTATTTGCTCACATCAACGTACCGATAATTACTATAACAAATTAAGCCATGTTCACATCAACAGTAGGAGCAGTAGTGAGGGGACGCGCGCTTAGGGATCGAGAGGTCTTAGGTTCGAATTCCATTAGGGGAACTGCTGGAGCAAGAAATATACCTAGGATCGCTTCACTCCACCTAGGTATAAATGGATACCTGCGAGGGTGGTATAATTCCATTGTTATAATTTGTTGGCTACACTTATAAGACGAGTAAAACACTCCTCAGGGAGATTGATAGATAGATACCAGTAACCCGATGACCAAGGATAATAGTTGTAAAGTCGATGAACGTGCATGAGCATGAAACTTAGACTATTAAATACCATTACTTTTTACAATGCCATTTACCAACGTACTTTTATTCATTCTAATAAATCAAGCCCTGATCACGTATACTTACCGATAATTATTGTAATAAATAAAGCCGTGGTCACATCGACTCACCTATAATTATTGTAATAAATAAAGCCGTGGTCACATCGACTCACCTATAATTATTGTAATAAATAAAGCCGTGGTCACATCGACTCACCTATAATTATTGTAATAAATAAAGCCGTGGTCACATCGACTCACCTATAATTATTGTAATAAATAAAGCCGTGGTTACATCGACTCACCTATAATTATTGTAATAAATAAAGCCGTGGTCACATCGACTCACCTATAATTAATTAATAAATAAAGCCGTGGTCACATCGACTCACCTATAATTATTGTAATAAATAAAGCCGTGGTCACATCGACTCACCTATAATTATAATAATAAATAAAGCCGTGGTCACATCGACTCACCTATAATTATAATAATAAATAAAGCCGTGGTCACATCGACTCACCTATAATTATAATAATAAATAAAGCCGTGGTCACATCGACTCACCTATAATTATTGTAATAAATAAAGCCGTGGTCACACCAGCTCCTATATAAAACATTATACCAAGATCTCTTCCTATATTATTTAAATCTTCACTATTTGGTACTAACAATGGTGGAATAAGAAATCCTGCAGCACAACCAACCTGGAAATAAAACATTGTCTTGTTACATATCCATGTATAGATTTATAAATGTGTAGTGAATGGTTCATTCTGTAATGGTGAACAAAGTAAAATGGAAAGATTTTGTTTTTTTAACGTCGTATTCAACACATATTAAGGTCATATATACGACGGCCAGCTCTCCCTACTATAGTTTTCCTGGGCACTTTTCTATCACCAGTACTAACTTACCCTACCACGAGGCTGACAACTCATGTATAGGGTATGACCTACCGCGACCGGGTTTCGAAACCATGATCTCCGGATTCGAAGTCAGACATGCTAATCACTACACCACGGCCGCGGCTAAAATTCGACTATAAGAGGGGTTAGGATCTGAAGTACTTAATATAAGAAACAACAGTCCTAATAATATACCGTCCAAAACAATATATTTTGAACTGATATACAATGAATTGAACGCAAACTTAATCTCAAGAATGATAGATGAACGAACGAATAAAATAATATTATTAAAACTACTATTATAGATAGTTCTGAATAGGAGGTAATAAAACAAATTTAATGCAAATATAAAATAACTCACGGTAGTATAATTTTGTATAAAACAGAGCTCTCAAATAATTTTGACTACCCAATAATCATAGATTGTTTAATTTTTAGAAAGAAACCCACCGTGATAACGATCACAATTAATCATGGATCATAGTTTACGGATTACTAGCCTCGGTAAATCGATAACTGTTATAAAATTTAATTGTTTTTAACGTCGTATTCAACCAATATTTAGGTCATACATACGAAGGCCAGCTCTTCCTACTATATAGGTTTCCAGGACACTTTTTCTATCACCAGTACTAACTTATCCTACTATGAAGCCGACAACTCAGGTAAAGGGTATGACCTACCGCGACCTGGCTCGAACCCGTAATCTCCGTATTTGAAGTCAGACATGCTAACCAATACGCCACGGCGTGGCAGACATCGATAGTTAAGCATAAACTCACCTGGTTTCCAAACACGCCGATAGATGTCGCTGTGGAGACTTGATTTGGTCCAAACCACGTGGCAGCCAACTGTGCAGGAATTCCCAAAATAAAGATTTGAGCAATCGCACAAATTGTCTGTGCAAACATCAACACACCAAACCTATCAGGTGACAAACAAGCACATTTCAACCATGCACCAAGAGCATTCAAGAATGCTCCACAGAGAACATTTATTCTCAAACCTTTTTTGTCCAGTAGCCAAGTAGCTGGAAATATTAACGGAATATATGACAACATATAGACCATTGATAACCAGTCAATAGCTGTCTCTTGTTGAAAGGAATCTTCAGGAAGACTTTCATTGTAATATTTCATTATAACATTTCCTATAATATTTAGATGTATCCATTGGTAAGCGTTGCTGAATGAATACGCAACAAACAATATCAGCATCAGCCATCGTCTCTTATACTCCTTTGGTGCTAACGGTTGACTTTCCATGGTGGTTGGTGTGCTAGGTTTGGATTGGCTCAGATCTGTCGGTGTTGGTGGCGGCAACAGTTGGTCCGACACGCTGCCAGGTCTCTGCTCCTTTTTAGTGAAGATGGAACCTACAAGTATATGTTTGAGACATTAATCACTAAAATATCCATATAACATTTGAACATTTGTTGTTATTATTACCAGATTTGTTCCTGTCCATATAGCAGACAAAATCAAGTAAAGAATATTGAACACAAATTACAGACACACAGACATACTCGTGAAGTCTATGCAGTAAAATGCCTGAAACAGCCTCACTTAAAGAAATATGGCAGCCAGTGCCAAATAAGTGTGAGACTTAATCGAATCAATCAAACAGGTTGTAACATAAAGACGAAGCCAGGTTAGATCGATGGTTTATTTCATTACAAACCATCATTCATCTGATCACCGTCCTTACAAGCTTAACTTTCTCTGAAAATATGGTAATTGGATGCAAAAAAACTGGGTTCCCATATGTATTAGAGTGGGCCCAGTTGTAATCACGTGTCCTTTCAATCACTTTCACAGCAACACATTTTATAATTAAATTGAGAGATATTGTGAAACTACTCCTATGATGAGAGGAAATGTCAACCGTCCCAGAACTGTAGATACTTGATTATAATCATTGTAGGCAACCATTACATCTTCCTGTTGTATACAGACATCGTGAGAATTATTGACTGTCAACATCTCGTTTTTAATGAATATGCATGAGACAGCAGACTGATCGCTTCAACCAATGAAATAAGGTTTTAGAATTTAAGTTACATTTCAAAAGAATGACGTCATCCGTTGCCTACCTACAGCTTAAAGCGCATGTTTCAATATAGTGAGACTAATTTGTTAACTGAAATTTCATTGGCTGGATTGACAATGGAAATTTCTTGTAGAACCAATGAAGCACTTACAGTAAGTGTTTATGGCGTGAAGTAGTTTATTAAAGATTCTTTTTTACTCAAATATGACAGTATGGCATGAAACGCCGTATAAAATTAGAAATACGTTTAAAAAACTAAAAACTAAAAATCCGTTTGCATTATAAACATCTTTAACAATTGTTTTTTGTTTGTTTTTTTTCTATTATTTTGACCTATATTTGAGTAATTTGGGTGACATTTCGTGAATGTATAAACGTGTGTTTGAGTGAGTCAGGGTTGCGTGTGTCAGTGGGGATGTTTAGGTTTTGTTTTAGCTCAAATGAACACGAATTACTCCAAGTAAT